>LPNX011058283.1:396211-425195 GCA_001517045.1 Pseudotsuga menziesii | reverse complement strand
AGAAGAAGGCCTAGGTCCAAGAAGTAGATGGGTTGCTAAAATTCAAGAATATGATTTAGAAATCAGGCCCACTAAATTAATCAAAGGACAAGGATTAGCGGAAGGTAATGAGAAGGCTTTAGGTTTGGTTGATCAGAATATGGTTTGTGAGATTGATGTTCCATATTTATCCCCAGAGTTGTTAAAGCTTGAGCAAGTTGAATGGTATTCTAACATTATCTTCTATCTTAAGAACTTAACTTGCCCGAGTCATCTTGTTGGTCATAAGAGAAGAGCCTTAAGGCTCAAAGCATCCAAGTATATCTTAATTAAAGATGGTTTAAGATGGAGGAATCCAGATGGGGTTATCCTTAGATGTGTGGATGAGAATGAAGCTAAAAAACTAATGGATGACTTTCACAATGGTTTTTGTGGTGGTCACTTTGTTGCTAGAACCACCACCCATAAGATTCTTAGAGCTGGATATTATTGGCCCACCATATTTTCAGATGTACATCAGTTTGTGAGGAAGTGTGAGCCTTGTCAGTTGTTCACTGGGAAACAAAAGTTAGCTGCCCTTCCCCTTCAGCCAGTGTTGTAGAAGCACCTTTTCAGCAGTGGGGTTTAGACTTCATAGGGAAATTTAAAGATAATTCAAGTAATGGGTTCTCATGGATTATAACAGCTACAGATTACTTTACTAAATGGGTTGAAGCCATTCCCACTAAATCTGCTAATGAAAAGGTAGTCATGGATTTTCTTGAAGATAGGATAATAACAAGATTTGGAGTGCCTTCAAAGATAGTAACAGATAATGCTAAAGCCTTTTGTTCAGCTGAAATGTCGGCATTCTGTTTAAAATATGGCATAGTTTTATCTCATGCATCAGATTATTATCCTCAAGGAAATGGTCAAGCAGAATCTAGTAACAAAAACTTAATGACCATAGTCAAGAAAATTGTTGGGGAAAACAAAAGGTCTTGGGACAGTAAAATAAAACATGCTTTATGGGTTGATAGAATAACAAAGAAAGCATCTACAGGCAAGAGTCCTTTTGAGTTGGTATATGGTGTAGAAGCCCAGCTGCCGATTCACCTTACCCTGCCAGTGTATCAGTTGCTCCGAGAGTTTGACATAGAAGAGTCTGCACTTCAAAACAGAGTAAATCAATTAGTTGAATTGGATGAAATAAGGAGAAATGCTTATGACCAAAACTTTAAAAGTCAGGAAAAGACAAAGAAAACCTTTGACAAATCATCTAGACAGAGAGACTTCAAGGTAGGGGATATAGTTGTCCTATGGGACAAAGGCAAAGAAAAGCCAGGGAAGCATGGAAAATTTGACAACTTGTGGTTAGGCCCTTATGTGATTAGATCAGTTGCAGGTCCAAATTCCTTCAACCTCAGTCACTTGGATGGTGAGCCATTGAACATTCCAAGGAATGCTCAACAGCTCAAGTTTTATTACACATAGAGTCAACGTGGTGTCCGAGGGGACACCCTCTGTAACGTATTCCTAACCCTTTTCCCTTGTATTTTTAAAAAGTTTTGTATTATTTCATTTGTTTATTGTTTATGCATATATGTATAGCAATTTCATTTATTTATATTGTTTATTTATTGCTTTTACTAGAGGCCTTATGTTGGTTATTGGTGAGAAATTTGTGGTTGCAGGATTCTAGAGTTCTCATGTGCTCTCCGATGATTGAACACATGTCCCCTTGTTGGAGCCAGATGTTGCCCACCTATTTCGACTAGGTGGCAACTCCATGTACATGAAGTTGTACATAATTGTACCTTAGGAAAATCTGAGGATTTTTCACTCCTGCAGGGCTATTGCCCCTTTGTAAAACGAAATATCCGCTCCCCTGCGTGGGAAAATTAATGTAATTTTATGTGCTAATGTGGGTCATATGATACGGATGCCACACCATGGAACTGGTTGTTAGGGAAGTCCCCTCATCGAGTGTTTTTCCCTTTCCAATTGATCTTGTTGCGTAAACGAGTTTAATCGGTTTGGTTTTCACTCAAAATCCTCCAAAGTGGTGACGGGCGTTCTACCAGTCAAGTCCATGAGGTGGCTAAGGCTTCAAGGAGTGATTCATGACCATACTATACATTTGTATAGAGTCTTGCGGAGTTTCGTTGTATTGTTGTAATTTTATTTATTTTTTTTGATTAATTAATTTCACCCCATGGTGATTAATTAACTCAGTTTTTGATGTAATAATGTAATTGCTCAAGCATGGCATTTTGTAATAGGGGCTATGAATGCAAAGTTAATTGCTATGAAACCCCCTAAGCCACTGCTTCGAGTCCCATGTCATTCTGATGAGTGGTTGAGGAGATAGACCATTTTTATCTAAGCAAGGTCTATTTTTCCTAGGGAATTAATTAATTTCCCTAAGTCAAAATTCACATTTTTTGATTTTGAAGTAAAAAATCAAGAAATGCCATGGTAAGTTGGTTGGGGGATTCCTAAGCCTAGGAAAACTTACTCCAAAGTTTTTCACCCCCCCATGGCCTAGATATTAATTTTTCAAGTTATTTTTTAATTTTTCCTAAGTCAAAATTAGAAAAATTTAAAAAATTTAATTTGAGAATTTTAATCTAAGGTGAATTTATTTTAGCCTAAGTCTAAGTTTAAAAATTATTTTGAGCATAAAGCTAAAGTCAAAGCAAAGGTTAAAATTAGCCAAGACCAAGTTTAAACCCTCACATAGTGAAGGCGCTACCATAAATGAGGAGTCTCCACCAAGTGAAGGGCGTCAATCTAAATGGAAGAAGGCGCTAGTATGAAGAAACCCTACCAAAATAGAGGAGGGCGCATGCATTATAAAGAAGCCACCAATAAAACATGGAGGCGCTAGCTATATTAAGTGAAAGCTACACAATGGAGGAAGCGCTATCAAATAATGGAAGGGCGCTACCATAACTTGGAGACTCCACCAAGATAGTGGAGGCGCTAAAGTAGAGAGGGCCCACGTCCAAGTTCACACGTCCACCAATTTAAAGAAGGGACCCACGCTATATTTGGAGGCGCATGCTATTTTAGAGATGGAGCGCTACCATATGTTTGGAGAAATTCAAGGTTAAAGGGGCGCTATCCATTATAAGGGGGCGCTATCTTGCAAATAGAGGAGCGCTAATATGAATGGAGGCGCTACATTATTTAGAGGGGCGTCTAGCTGCAATGGAGAAGCGCCTAACTTGGAAGATAATGCTAAATTTAGAGGAGGGCGCCCACCTTGGGGCCCATGATTTTTCCACTAACCTAAAAGCTCATCTAATGGTGGAAATTAAATTTAAGACCTAGATCTAAAGATGGGGAATACTTGGACATGGATTAAGCTTATGGCCTTTGATTAAAAATTAATCTAAAGGTGGAGATTAATGGAGAAGAATAGAAAGCCAAATACCTAGATCTAGTGGTGTGGATTAAACCCTAGATCTAGATCTAATCTCAACCATTTATCTTCAAGGATTTGGGGATTGTCTCAACTATTTAATGAGGGTCTCACTCCCTCATTAATCATGATCATTCATGCTATTGTTATGCTGCTGGAAATTTCTTGCTCTCATATTCTCTTGCTATACTTTGTATTGAAGATTTGCCCAAATTGGGCCATTAAATAAAAATTTCTTTGGAGGAATACTATGTTGCAAACTCTTTCATGATCCGGATCTTTGTAAGGTAACCTTGTATTTGTCTTGTTTGCATTTATTGTATTTTTCTAGTTAGCTCTCCACAAAGTGTTTTGTGGAGAGATTAAAGAATAAAAGTGTTTTTATTCTTTCTTATGAATGATTTGACATTTCTTACAAAGTATTTTGTAGGAACTGTTAGGTATTCATCACTAGGATCACAAATTTTGCAGGCATAGATTTATTTGCAGGTTGTCCAAGCAAGGAGATCTCTCCAAATATCATTCCGGCAATTTTTTTAAATTCGGCCATTTACTTTCAACCTATTTAAAACTGGGTTTTATTCACTATTTAGTGAATATAACCCTTGTTTTAGCGCCCCAACCTATTATATATTAGTTAGGGCTTATATTTCTGCTGTTTAAACACTGTTCTAGCTAAGTTTCTTCGATATTTCTCCTCCGATTCTTACAGTTATTCTGAATATTGCAATTGTATCAGTTACAGCCTATATTTATCTACACTTTGAGCTTAATCGTGGTATTCCTCGTCTGACATCAAGCAATTGAGATCAGAACGCGAAGCGCTCAAAGCTGTTATAAATATTTGTCTGTCATTCAGTCTCCATAATAATTTCCAGCCCTTTAAATCTCTCATTTATGCAATATTTTACACTCATATTTTTTATGTAAATTTGTGAATTTTGTACTAATATTTTAACAACAATTTTTAGTGTTTTTCTGTGATTTCCAGCGAAGAATAGCTCGCTGGTTTATGACAGGTTGTGCATGAGTGAAGGAGATTTAATGCCCGAATAGGCCCAAGATCTCTTCAAACTTCAACCGCTTCAAAAGGGGTTCAAGCCCTCAACCCTCTATTTCATATTTTTCCGATTTATTGTAAACCCCAACGAGAGTCTCTTGGGGTATTCTGTAAAGTTTTTTGTAAAATTTTGTAATCCATAATGTAGATAGATTAGGAAGTAGATTAGGAAGTAGGATAATAGTTGTTTCAAGTTTCTTTTATTGCAAATTTCATTTTTGTTTTAAAGTAATCATACAACCCATTAAACCTGTGTATCCTCTATCCGCTTGTCATTTCCCTTTAGGGACTTCAAGCCGGATATGAAAAACAGGGGAAGTGGGGGCTTAGGCAATTAAGATAACTTGCTTTCCTTGTACCACAATCAAACTTTTTTATTTTTACAAGTCCAAGATCAAATACCGGCACCTCCCATAAGGGATATAGCTTGGTTGATCTTGTTGATCGCTTTAAAATAAACCTTGCATGCTAATCACCCAGATAATATTTAATCTTAAAACTTACCAACAACAACTTCCCACATCCTGCTCCTCTACTCGGTTATCACCCTCCGGGGTACTCCGAGATACGACCAAGGGACAGGGAAGTCTTAGTTTAATAGGCATCCATCTAGCCCTTTTTCTGTCAACTAAAAACAGTGACCTCAGGAAGCTAGAAGGGGTAGCAGACCACGGGCGGTCTCTAGGCGCTTCGACGTCCTCCTTGTTGATCATCGGGGCATTGGGGATTGACCTGTGAGCTACGGGTGGGCTTTGCTCCCACTTTGTTGAGCGCAACAGCAGTCCTTCTTTGGCTGGAGAAGTTCTAGATCAGGGTAGTCACACCACCGATTCTAAAACTTAAATCCAAAAAGAAAAACCTTAATAAAATCAACTAAAATAAACCAAGAGACAATTCAAAACCGGTTCTACAACTTTCTACTATTTCAAGCACTCTTTCACTCCAATATTGCACTACAATATTTTACTTCCAGCACTTTACTTCTCAGTAGCATCTTTTTACTTTCAATTCTGCAAATCATCATGTGGTGAATGTTAATTGCTTAAAATCTTTTCGTGCTTTAAATTTACTGCTGGTTCAATAATCTTCATTCATAACAATTTTCTGCCATCTTGTAAATCTGTTTCATTGTCCATACATTTGTTTTATTTCATTACTATTTACAATTATATTGTTTATTCATATGTTTCATTATTAAACACCGAAGCTATATTTTAATCGCAGATTAAAATCTAAATTTTATTTGTAAAGTTCATAAAGACACAATCTATCTTTAGACTCCATTGTAATAGGCACTGGTCTTGTTTATATAAGGTCTTAGCTTCTTTCTTTTTTAAACGATCCCTTTAATTAATCAGTGATTAATTAATAAACCTGGAACTTAGTTTTCCCATAGGGACTACCCCCCTTGGCTCTGTTGGGATCTTGCCTAAACGGAGGAGTTGTGGACTGTGGTGACAGTGGTCCCCAGCTCTCACTTGCCCCCAAGGACACACATAGCAGGTTGTGACTTTCCTGCATCTTAAAGTGTGAATTAGGCGGCAACATCTTTGGCGCCGTTGCCGGGGACAAGTCATTTGTCCTTGGTCCGACTTAATTAATTAATTTATTATTTTGAATTCTTTAATTCTTTAAAAAACTGTTAATAAAATTCTTTAATTAATTTTAATAACTTGTTTACCCATATTAGAGCTATCTTTCTCTCCAAGTGGCGACTCCACTTTCAAATATAGTAAGGCATTCTACCTGGAGCCATTCAGCTGGTCTACTCAACTCCCTCGCCGAACCTGAAAGGGTATATAGGAGAAGGTTGAATAGGCTCGCTCCCCGTAGACTCCTTGCAAGTCTTGGAGAAGAGGCTATCTCTGATATCCATTTGTTGTTTGCCCAAAACAACCAACCCACACCGATGGATGATTTATGCAAGCCATGTGATTTTTCTAACATCATTGGTTATCCTCATGATTTGCTAGAGAAAGCTATCGAAAAATTGCCTTCCTTTCAAGGTAATAATGCCGTCAGTGCCAAGTCTCACATCACCAGGTTCAACCAATGTCTCGCCAAGTGGTGTCATGCTCATAACCATGAGGATGTCAAGATGAAGCTGTTTATTTTATCTTTAGAAGATGATGCTATGGAATGGTTTCAAGATCAGAATGATAATAAGTTCAAAACTCTCAAAACAATCATTGATGCTTTCGATGATAGATGGAGTGATAGAAGAGATAACCATTTCTTGTTGGCAGCCCTGCATACCAGTCAAAAGCAAGAAAATGAGACTATAGATGAATTTAATAAAAGATTTAATGACTTAGTAAAAAGTTTACCTACAGACATCAAGCCCAAAGAAGCATCTCTCTTGATTTATTACATCCAAGCATTTGAAGGGGAAATGAAATATCAGATAAGAGATAAGGAACCTACAGATCTTAAGGATGCACAAGAAAAGGCTATCAAGATAGATAAGAACATGCAAGCTGGTGGTAAATCTAATATTCCTGGGTTTTCAAGGAGTAGTTCTTCAAAGACATATGAAGTTAAAAAAGTTGAATTTGAAAACCAGGAACCTCAAGGTGACTCCATAGATAAGCTCACCCAACTGATTAAGCAAATGGAATTGAATCATGCTAATCAGCTAGCTGCCATGCAGGCAAACCAGACAGCCTTACAAAACAAGGTAGTTTCTTTGGAAAGAAACAGAGGAAATAATTTCCATCCAAACAAGCCAAATGATAGGTGGCAAAACCAAAGACGGCTTCCACCTCAAGATCAAAGGCCCCCTAATCCTTTAGAGTCTACCAATGCGGTTGACCATCAAGCTATTCCGTATTGTAGGCCTTGTGGGGATTTTCATGTAGAAAACACTTGTCAAGTCTTTTTACAAATCATAAATGATAAAATGAATGAACAAGTGAATATGTGTGGGCAGAAGTATGATGTTGGCATGTATGAATGGATGGATGTAGCTAAGAATAGTCAAGGTATTGAATCAATAAATGAAGTAGCAGAAGTAGCTTTTGGTCCTAAGCCTAGTGAGCAGCAAGTGTCAGATTTCTCTAAGTATAGGGGAATAACTTACCAGAGAAATGGTAAGAAGAATCACACGTCCCACAGTTGGAGCCAGATGTTACCGACTAGGCTACACCTAGTTGGACTTTCAGTGAGCCGCTAGTGATGAACAAGATACTTGTTCATATTCAGAGTTCAAAGGTCCTTTCAGGCCTTTAGGGTCGTTTTATTTTTTGTAACGCATGTTAATACCCCCTTGGGGAAATTGTAAAAAATGTCTTAGCATTTAATTTTTTATAAAAGGCTCGTCTTCCCAGACTTAAGCATCAATCCGACTAGCCCAGAGTGTTTTTTCCCTTGGTTATTATTGGTTGTTGAACAAACGACTAATAATTTCTGAGTTTTTCACTCACACCTCCAAAGCTGGGGTAGTCATCTTGGTGTTTCGGCCTAGGGAGGTTAATAGAGCCTTCGTGTTGGTGTTTTTCACCATGCTAGGCATTCGAATTGAGTCGTATGGACATGTACTAGGTCCCCCTAGAGTTTCGTCAATTTCCTCAAAAAAATAATTTTTCCGTTTTTTAAGCCATTTTTTAATGGTTTAATTAAAAAACTTCAGATTGTAATAAAAGTTAGATACGGAGTCCGTTTCTGATGTGGGGACACTCGTTTTCACACCCGGAGCGTCCACTTTACCCATGGGACCACTTTCTACATCAGTCTGACAGCCGAAGCACCCCATGAGGCATTATTTGGGTTAAAAGTGCATAAAATAGCATTTTAATGCTAAATTTGGACAAATTGGCACTCTGGTCAAAGGTTGAAAAGTCAAAAATATTAAATTATTTATGGATAGGGTGACATGGCATGGGTCCCCCATAGTCATGCGACCTTTCTTTTCATGTTTTAACTTAAGTTTTAAGTTGTGGTGAAAGGTAATGAGTTTAAATAAAGGTGACGTCAACTCGTAAAGAATGCGTGAGGTAGATTTATGGGTTGCGCTAGCTAAGGAGTGGGCCCCCTTTGATATCCGTGACATGTAATAAAAACCGTGACATGTAATAAAAACCTTGGGTATGCCTTTTCCATTCCACGTGAGTATTTTATTGGTAAAGCTCACGTCACATAGCCGTACACTCACGCGTGGGTAACGAATGGCATCTTCTTCAGTCTTGTTCATTGGATGGTATGTGCTGGAGGTTTATGATTCATTGAGGGAGTTTGCTGAGAGAGGTGTCAATCACCTCCTCTGTTCAAGCTCAGTTAAACTCTGACTTCTTCTTCAGTATTGATGAGACCCCCCTGGGTCTCTCTTTTCCTATATAAGCTGGTCTCTTCTCCGTTGTTAAACATCAAAAGGTGGAACCTCTGCTTGTAATATTGTAACAGTTTTCTTGAGTATTGTGAATAAAAGGCTTTGGAGGCAATTTCTGTGTGGGATCTATGGATGTTTGGATAGAGTTTACTCTACATTAGTGAGGTAACTTGTATTTGTTTTCATGCTTGCATATGTTTGGGATTAACTTGCTTTCAGAAGGAAATGGTATTTTTGTAAAGATAAAAGGTAATTCTTGTTAGGTTACTCTTTTATTGCAAGTCGAAAAAGACTATTTGATATATGTACGATTTCATGCTTGGATCTACATTGTTGTTGTAGTCTCTTTCGGTTTACACAGGTATTTTTAATCCCCATTGCTAGTGTTGATAATTTTTTACAGGAAGCTAAAGCTGGAGTATTGATGAGCGAATGTGCTCTACCTTTCCTTCAGTAAAATTGGAAAATAAGCTTTGTCCCTCTGATCTCACCAAGGAGGCGTTTTCTGTCCTTTATTGCTTGCTCTACTCTGGGTTCTTTAACTTTTGATCCACAAATTTCTTAAAATTTTCTTTCGGTTTCAAACGTTTCCATATTAGATCTAGCATCTAAAGTGATATCAAAGGTAGATCCGATGTCTAAAAGTTTCTATTTCTAGTCTGCTTCAAAGGTACATTTAAAATTCTAGATCTAGTTACTTTTCCCTTTTTCCACAAGTTTAAAAAATTTGAAAATTAAAAAAGCTTGTTGAAAGAGTTTCTATGCATTTTAAAGTTTGATCTAGCAATTTGTGCTTGAGATTTGCTTGCCATTCTTCTCAAGAGGCAAGCAAAGATCCTAAGAAGTCAAGCTTTCTAGCTTACCTCACTTAGTTGTTTCCTTGTTTTTATAATCAGTTGTTACTTAAATTTTTTTTGTAAATTTTTGTATGCTTCCCAAAGACACTTCCAAAGTGTTTTTGGGCATCTTTCACTGACATATACTTGCTGGTTTTTAGCAAGCCCATCAAAAAAGAGAAGGAAACTCTGCCCAAAATTAGCTTTTTCGAACATCTGGAGCTCCCAGGAGGCTTTCCCCTTAGCTGGGCCTATTTCCTTTACATGTTGTAAGCCTTTGGATCCCAGATAACAAGGACCAAAGAGCATTCTCTGCTGAAGCATTGTAACAGATTAATAAAAACAAGTTTGAGTAGGCTCAGTAGAGCCCAGTCCCCATCCCCCTTGGGGGATTTGTGTCGGTGTCCTTTTCTGTTTTCTTATATGCTGGTAGCGTAGTTGTATTTCTTTATCATTTCATGCTGTGTTTAAGTTGTGCAAAAGTAACCTGAATATTTACCCACTGCGCTATACCTAAGTACCATAAGGGAAAATATTTGAGCAGTGTAGTAATTAAAAAACAAAAACAATTTTGTTATGCACTGCTAAGTTAAAATAAACCCCCTCGCTTTCCCAAGTATAGGTTCGTGGATAAGGGCTTGCCCGAGTACTGAATTTGGAAAGAGACTCCAGGGTTTTTATCTTTTTTCTAAATCAGAAAACTTGTTCTAATTAAAATAAGCCAAGACTCCTTCCCCGTATGCTCTACACCGCTGCAGCTTGTCTGATTAGTTGGCTGTATCAGAAAGAGATACGAGTTACTAGATCTAATAGGAAAATCCACACAAGTAATTTTCTTGAGAACTCGGGAGGTTGCAAAGAGTAATCACTACAGAGTCAGGGGGCTACTCTAAGCAGGTCTATCCTCGCCCTGTTGGACACTTGGTATTACTGCTTTAGCACTCAGTTTGAAGGGACTTGACTTGTTGGGCCAAACCCACAATTTACCCATTCCTTAATCAATTCATTTAATAAGTTAAAATTTACCAACCGAGACATTGCAATACTTTCACTGAGACTACACTAGCAACCCACTTTTGCAAGCACACTTTTCATTTTGGCACTAGTCTTTTCTGTTCCTTTTTTGCATAAGTTAATCTCGCAATGTGTCATTGAATTTTGTGTATCTAATTTGAGTTAAGGTGTTGCTAAGGTTAAGTTTTGTTGGCAGTAATTGGTAATTTCTTAAATTCATTCATTCCATATTAAAACTCCTAGAATTAATTATTTCTCTCGTAGAGTAAAAACCTTAGATTTTACTTTTCATTAGGGTCCACCCTCCTTGGCTTCGCTAGGAGTTGACCTAGACGGAGGAGCTGAGTATCAGGTGACAGCACTTGGCTCGAGCTTGCCCCCAAGGTCGCACCCAGTGGCTTGAAGATTTCTGCCACGTTACCCGAGGTGCGAATTAGGCGGCAACACATATGAGATGCTGAGATGAGCAATTTTGATGGATCATTTTTGTATTAGTGGACTATTGTACTCTCCCATGTCAGGACTGAGTCTTAGGACACTCAGATTTGAGGACCAATGTAGCCATTTATGTCATTCCAGAGCAGCCATTGATGCCTAGTTTTATATCAGTTCTTTCTCATTGGACGGATGGTGTCTCAGATGGATTATATTGCATAGTTGTGACTCAGCATTTTATATTGTGTTATGGTTGTTATTGTTCTTATATTGATTGTTGTGACATGTATTGACTTGTAGTATCATGATCTGGCAGTCATAATTATATGGACTTGGTTGTATCTTGTACTATGTATTGATGTCCCTACTCTGACTTTGAAGTTCTTGATCTATACTCATTGGTTTTACCCTCCTTAGAGAGAATAGAAGTAGTCATTCTCACCATTGTTTTGGCTTGCTAGTGTTGGTTCCATCATTCATTGTCTCCATCCATCCATTACCTTCCAGTTTAGTTTTCAACCCGACTGACTTCTTGACTTATGGCATGGAGGACCTTTTTCTCTGCTAGAACTCTTGTTGGACAAGCCTCCCTGTTTATATTTTGTCTCGGCTCTGAGTTGGTGACAGAACTTGCCTTTGGTAAGCTGGATTGTATGCCTAAATCATTCTGGTCGGTTGTCCCGATGCTTAGCATTGTGCAGAACTCTCCCTAGTCACTTGAGATGTGTTGGCTAAAACTGAAAGCTCATGTACTACTTGTATTGGAAATATTGAATATGCGCCCATGGAAAATGAAAATTATAAAACTGTGTTTCTTAACATATGTAAAAAAGGGCATGAGCAATGAAATGCTAAAATACTCCTTGAAGAGTATAAGAAAAGGTCCAAAAAGCAATGGTTAAAATATGCTATATCCAAAAATTGCTGACCGTATTAAAATAAATATGCCCCGGATGAAAGCTGCGATTAGCTGTGCTTTTAAGCACTGGTGAAGTCCCAAAGGGGTCATATAGGCCAAAAAGGCCATGGAATAAAATGATGATCCTAATGAACTTGGATCAAGCTTGATGTAGACATGATGCCTAAGTTGAATAAGCACTCTCTAAACAACTCACCCATTTGTGAGGCACTGCCATTCCTTGTGTTGTTGTTTGTCTAACATTGGTTATAGTGAGTATTCCCTTTCCTTGTCCAAAGTGTCATGATGTTGAGTAGGAAGTCATCATTTGCCTTAGACTTGTCATTTCCACCCTTCACCCTTCACTAGCAAATTGGCTATAGCTATGAAGTGAGTATAGTCTTGAAAGTCTAAGTCTGAGTAATAATAAATAAAGCCTTATATATGTATTGGTTGATGTACCGCCAGTAAAATGAATGCTACCTGTTGTGATTGTTACTTGAATGAGTTGTAGAGCATGTCTTAACCTTTTAACACTTGCAGCGAATGGATATAGTCTGAGTTATTATTGGTGTCTGATTATGCACAGATGGTTATATTGTTTATTGGATATGATTGATGATCAGATAGAGACCTATGAGGGGTATGAGTATACACCTTAGATGGATTTGGACTCTCTGAGTCTAATGAGACAGTTTATTTCCAGTTCCAGGCACTTACAGATATGATCAGGCTCATTTTGACTTTCTGATGTAGTTTTTCTTCACAGATTGATATTTTTGAGCGGGGAGATGTTTCAGTTGGATCTCCTAGGGCGTTGCATGGGCATAGGGGGGTGCAGCCACTTGTTTGTACCATAGTACCCCCATCCCAGAGAGCTTGGTGGGCTCATTTTGACAATGCAGGCACCCTAGGAGGTTGTTTTGGCACGATCACGTTTCTTGTGGCAAATTAAAAAATGATTAAATGGCTATTGAAGAAATCGATTTGGGCTACTAAGGCAAGGAAATGACATGGGATAAGTCATGATGATGAGAGTGATGTCCTCCACACCTTCTCCAGCAATTGCAGCTCCTGATAGGGCCCACATCTATTTTTGGGAATTTTTATATTATTTTTTGGAGCTCTTTTGGGAGGCTCACGATTTCCTCAAGGAGGCACAAAAATCAAATAATTAAATTATTATATTATTTTATTGTGCCATGGGGACACCCAAAGAGAGTTAGTAAAACACTCTTTGGACCCACCATGTGCTTCATTTATTTCTTGTTGAATGGGTTACCCTTTTTATGGGTGATTTAGTCCACTTTGGTAATTTATAGTTATATTGATCCATGTATTGTATGTTGAGCTCATCTCAACCATTGATTAGAACATTTCATCTTTTAATCTTAGCCACTCATTTTGAAAGTGGTTAGGATTCGGTTATGATTGAGGTTCTCTCATTTCTATTTAAAGGAGAGAGCTTCTCATTTGTGAGGGGTCTTTGGCTCTTCGATCTGAATAATAGAAAGACTTTTTTTGTGGAAATTTTCTGGATCTGCTTTGCATTTGATGTTCTCAAATGGTGATTGGAAAATCTTCAGCTTCCTAGCATTGTGGAAATTCTTGTGAGATCTATATTTCTTTTTGCTATCATTATTTCGTCTACAGGAGGGTGTTTTGGTTGGAGCGTTTTTTGTAGGGGGACCTTAACTCACTCGGTTTTCTTCGTCTTGGATCAGGGGGTTTTCATTAGTTTCATTATGATTTATGATTACTTCATTTTACTTTCTTGTAGCATTTATTTTCTTTATCTTGTATTGGCAAATTTGATATGGTTGACGTTTGCTCATGCAGGGTAGGGGGCGCATTGGTGGCTTGGAACTTGCATATGCCATAGAAATCACGGGGATCTTCCAGAATTGATCGGGATAGCAAAGATCATCACTGTTAAAGACTTATAAAAGATTTTTCAGGTAAGATCTAAAAGGTAAGTCTCTTCTTTTCAGATCTTATTCCATTGTACCTTGCTTCAAATTTTCTTGAAAAACTCCTAACATACTAAAAAGAAATAAAAATGGGATCTTTGGCCAAACCATTTTTGGGTTTCATAGATTCGGGCCTCCCCTTCACTAAATTTGCTACAACGCTGGTCAAACTCCTGATGGTTTGGCCTAGATCTGAGTTTTAGCCAGAAAACTACATAACCCCCCACTGAAAAGTTGACCTGCAAGAGTTTTGATTTTTCCTGAATTTTGACTTCACAGACAGATAGATCAGGTCCCACACAGTCCAAATCAACCCCAACACTGTTCAAGTTCTTGGTTGTTTGACCTAGATATGAAAAATTGACTGAAATAGCCCTAGCGCCCTCATTGAAAACTGGACTTTTTCGGAAGTGACTTTTTTTCTGAAATTTGACAAGATAGGCTAATAGATCAGGGCCCAAGCACTCCAGAACACCTCCAACGCTGAGCTAATTCCTGCCAATTTGCCCTAGATCTGAAAAACTGACTTTCAGCCACCTAGCCCCCCTCATCAGATTTTGACTTTGTTAGATCTGATTTTTCTGCTGATTTTCTGATTTGGGCTTGTAGATCAGGTCACCCTGACCTCATTTCTCCTTCAACGCTGAGTCATTAGCCTCCAGGTAACCCTAGAATTGCATATCTGTCTTTCCAAGCCCTAGCGCTAGCCTTCCATTGAGCTGGTTTTCCCTGTACCCTAACTTTTTCGGACCAGCTCCTTTCTGGGTTCATAGATCAAGGTGTATCCCAGGTGGGCTCACTAAAGCGTTGAGTTGTTGCTGACTCCATTGCCCAATACACACAAGGCACTGATTTCCTAGCTAGCGCTAGCCCTATCCTTAAGCTCTCCTCCCATTCTCTTTGCCGACACTCATTGATAAATCAAGTCAACTATCTTTCACTGAGTCTGTCTCCTTGGTACTAGACAGTCCCAACTCTGTTCTTGCTCACCCTGTCACAGTTACGTTTCCCAAGACAGTGGTCATCTCCACCAGTTGCTAGTACCTTAACCCTAGAGCTAGGGTTTCTATTCACCTTGCACCTTATGTATCTTGAAGCCCCATCTGATCTTTTCTGGTGTCTAGGTCCGATCTCTCCTATCGGGAGCAAGTCTGGGTCTCCCCCATTGTTGTCTTGGACTAGGATAACATAAAGTGAAGGCTGCCTTGATTGGCATGACAACCATCCATTTGGGAGTCTAAGCAGTCGTGGTTCCACCCCTTAGTTGCTTGCCCCTCTACCATCCATCCTGGATCCACCTCACACAGGAAACTACAAGGCGGGTGATAACAAAGACTTTGGAGGAGCTGTGAAAAACTCGAAAATTATACATCGCTTATTTAACATTGCATAATTGACAAGGGAAAAAGCACCTTGGAATGATCGAATTGACGTTTAAGTCTTAGTAAGCCAAGTCCTTTAAATTTTTTTGTCATGCTAGTACATTTATTACAATTTCCCCGAATGGGTATAAACATGCGGTACAAAAAATAAAAAAGCCATGAAGGCCTGATGGCCCTCTGAGCTCTGAGTTTGAACAAGTACTTTGTTCATCTTTTCCGGCTCACTTGAAAGTCCGACTAGATTCAACCTAGTCTGTAACACATTTTAGGCCAATCCTACCACAATCGAGATCATTTGCCATACTGATTTTTGGTCAACCCTGTTGCAACCAAACAACACATTTTAAAAAAAAATCCTGCATTTATTGCAATTCATGTGCTCACAACTGGAACAGATCTTATAGGTCAACTGGGTTGTCATAAGACTCCAATGATCTTATTCCATACACCTAGATGATTTGGAAATAAATATATCTTGATCTCAAAGCTAAACCACATCTATTTTTTATTTTTATTTTAATGTGTGTTATACACTAAGTTGCACTTAGAGGATTTTTCAAGTGAGCCACCAAAGATCAGAACAAATCAATTGTTCTTACTCAGTGCTCAAGAAGTTCCATGGTTTCATCAGGGCCAGTTGTGGTCCCTTTTTCAAATGTTCACACCCCCTCAGGGGAATTGTAATAAATGACATAGCTTGATGGTTTCTTTTGTAAAAGGCTTTCCCTTCTTAGGACTTGGTCATCAAGGTCATCATCCTTGAGTGTTTTTTCCCTCATCGATTATGTGACGCTTTTCTAAGCCAGGATGGTGAAATTGGTGATTATGTCTTAAAAGGTTATTAAATCCTAGGGTCTATGTATTATACCATGCTAGTCATAGTCCCAAAGTTTCGTGGACATGCGCTAAGTCTTTCATAGGATTTTTTATTTTGAGATTTTTAATAAAATCATCGATAATGTGTATTTTAATTGTAAAGGTTCAAAAGGTCATAAAATTGGGCCTAGGGAGCCAATTTGGTCATGGGGATGCTCGTTTTTGGACCCAGAGCCCCCACTTAACCCCTGAACCAACTTTTCCTAAGTTTTAAGTGATTATTTATCACTTAAGGAAATTCTCTCCGAAAAAGGCAAAAAGTGAATAAAAAATTAGAAAAAGGGAAAATATGGAGAAAAAACGCATCCTTAAATCAGTGGAAACTTGTCCCATACATGTTCCAGGTTAACTAAGGATGATGTTGGGGGTAGTTGGAGACCAAATCAAGATCAAATCGGCTTGATTCAATCACATCCATGAGGAGGCGAATTTATCTTTACAGGAGCACATTTATCCATGAAAAAACTCACCTATTGTTGTATACATGTCACAGAAAGGGGGGGGGGTGACCTACCTTGTGATAGGTGGCACCTACCACCTCTAGTCCACTCTAGTTTGCCCCCAATCATCTCAAAAAGATCCAACACCTGGAAAATTTCCCCCCCTTGGGATTTGCTCTCATTTTTCCTTTTTAAGCGAGGCTTTCTTCCTAATTTGTGAGGAGGCAAGGAACCTCTACTTGTTGTAATGTTGATGCTATTTTGATTAATAAAGTTGAATACTTTGGAGGTCTACCTTGTGCCATTGGATGAATGCTTGCGTTATGAGGGATATTGTAAAGCTTTGATTTCCTTTGTTAAAATTGTTGATGGATCTAGCTTAGAGAGTTATTCTAAAACACATAGAGTAAGCATTTACAGTTGCTAACTTGTTTACTTGTGCTTTGCTTTTAAGAGATGGGAGAGTATCCAACTATAATCAGTTGTATTGAGGCTCTTTTTTGTTTCTTGTTTTCAAACACACTAGCTCTAATATTTTTTGTGCAAGGGCTTTCTCATAGTTTTGCAGATCACAAATTCGAAGGAGGATTAGAACTCAACTGTCTCTTCTCTTCTCTTCGGCATTTTTATAGGGCTAATTCTATTTTGCAGGGTTTCCAAATTTATCATAGAAAGGTCAAGCAAGTCTTAAAGTGTTCTGTCCATCTCTTCAAACCCCAATTCTCCTTTCTTTCCAATTACTTTGTTCCAAATGTGCTAATTAAGTAGATCTAGCTCTTTAAAGCTTATTCATTCAAATCTACTTATGTTAGCATGTTAGAATAGCTAGATCTAGAAACGCGTTCAAAGATTCATTATTTAACTAGATCTAGGTTTATTGTTTTGGTATCTACACTTACAATCTTTTCTAGATTTTTTCTAAGTACCAAAACTTAAAATTTTTTATTTGTTTTTTTGTGCATACCACCATCTTCTAATCATATTAGCTTGTCGGTTTTTAGTAGGTCAGAGGAAAAATAGAGGGAGGTGCTGCCGAAAAATCAAGTTCTGGGCCATTCAGAGCACCCACGATTCGTCTACCATTCCCCTCCTTCATTCATTTCCTTCCGTAAGCAAGTTTGTAAGCATTTTTGACCCATTCTTCAAGGGTCAAAAGGCATTTCTTTTTCTTTTAAGCATTGTAAGTAATCACAAATAAAAATCAAGTGGGATTACGGCTCCCACAACCCCCTTCCCCCATTTGGGGGAAGCCTGTATTTGCCCATTATGTGATTATTTACTTTTCGCAAGTCTTTAGATTAAGTTTAGTTTTAGTTTTATTATAAAGCAATCAATCTTTATTTTTACTTCATTTTAGAACTATTCTGGCATTGCTTTACCAAATTACCCTAGAGAATCCTTTCGATCGGGGAAAAGATACTCTTTGCCGTAGGAGGTAATCTTTTTATTCTTTTTCTTTGAGGCATCATTATTCTATTTTGGTTTTGGAAAGTAATACTAACCTGGCATTGATCTACCGAATTAACTAAAGAGCTTGCTCGTTTGGGGAAAAGATATTCCTTTCTGTAGTTATTAGTCTCACTGCTTTTACATTTATTGTCTTACAATACCAATTTGGAATCAACAATTTTCTATTCCGGTGTATGATCTTGCCCATCGCAGGGCCTTGAACTTTGGGATAACCAAAAGCCGGAATGCGCACTAATTAATTCCTCACATTTAATTTATCAACCCACATTAATAAAAGTTACAACCCTTCAAACATTACAAAAATCCGGCGTAACGAATTTGAGGAACAGTGGGGAAATTCTTCAGAAAAAGCGGGAACAACTAGAAAGTGGCAGTGGGGTCCCGTTAGGCCAGATCCTTGTTGGTGTAGTGTTGAACATTCCCCCATGACTCCATCTAGCCCACATTTTCCCGTGCAGAGCCGCTCTTCTCAAAATCCGTACATATTCCCAGTACCTCACGGTATATTGAGAATTCTCATTCCCCCTTAACTCACTCATTATTGAATAAGTTAAAACTGACCAAGTACACTACAAAAAAATTCTCATTTTCATCAGCACATAATTACTTTGACTCCATTTTGGCACTGGTTTATTTTGTCTCCTTATTTATGTTTTCAGTCATATCATGTTATGAATGCCATATCTTTTTATGTTGTCAAACTAAACTATAAATTTGTAGTATGTTGTTTTAGTGAATCACTTATAAACTCCTAACAACCATCTCATCCATAACTTAATAAAATCTAGAGCCTTAGCAACTCTTTAATAGGGACTACATCCCTTGGCTCCATTAGGAGTGGCATAAACGGAGGAGTCAGGATCAGGCGACAACACCTGATTCGAGACTTGCCCCCAAGGACACACCCAGCAACTTGAAGATTTCTGTTGCGTTCCCCCCAGATGTGTGTAAGGCGACAACATTTTTTTGCGTCGTTGCCAGGGATAAATCTTTTTATTCCCGGGTTAAGATTTTTCCTTTCTTTTTTGTTTTTGCTTTCTTTGATGAATGTTTAGATTAGTTCTTTATTTTTCATTTGGCGACTCCACTAACCTTTTTCTTTTGTTTAATTTGTTCCAAAGAAAAGCGAAACAATATTTTTTGTGATAAATTTTAAATTCACATTTTTTCTCACATGGCGACTCCATTGAAGGGATAAAACCCTTGCTTCTCATATAAATTGTTGAGTTTATTGTGTGTAGAGATGAGGCCATGCAACACATTGAAAATTTTTAAAGCTCATTATTTGACAGCTCCTCCTGTTCAGTATAAAGTCCATTCCATGGTTATAGCGAGGACATGCTTTTGATGTCCAATATGGATGATGAAAGGAAACCATCTGATGCTAAATTAGCCAATAGGTTCCATCCCATTGATTTTTCAGCCATTCTGGGTTTTCATAATGATGATTTTGACCCACGTGATGTACTTGAATATACCCAAGACTTTCATGGAAATGGTGATTCAACCATCCTACACATCATATTTATCATCGATGTTTTGGTTAAAGCGGGCATTTACCATGAAGATAGCATGATGGAAATATTTGCTTGCACCTTGGATGGGGATGCATTTGAATGGTTCTTTGCTTCCTAGTAAAAATATTACTTCCCTTTTACACTTCCTTGAGATTTTTCTTAAATGTTGGTGTCATGATGATGGTGATATTAAAAAAGATTATGACTATGCTTCCCATTGAAGAGCTTCATGGAATATCAGTGATTGAGGAAATTGTTGAATACCCTCCTCATGTTACATTAACAAAAAATATGGAAGACATGGAGTGTTCTCATGATTATTGCAGTGTTGATGACCACATCTGTATTCCAGACCTACCTCAAGTAGAAACCATTACAGAACCTTGTAAAGAAACCTATGGTAAAGTCAGTGTGGTGTATGATGACACTCCATTGTATGGTGATGAAGGTTTGAAAAACTTTACTCCTTGTAATATATTCGAAACCAAACCTATCAAGGAGGATTGTTATGAGCATGAGGTGGACAGGTATAACCAGGGACATGATGCAGTATCTTTCATATCTGATAATGATGGGGATGATAACTATTGGACCTTTATTGAAAATCCCATCCATGAGACTTTTGGAAATCTTGTTGACAGTCCTATTTATGATATGTCTAGAGAATGGAGGGTTGATCTTGAGACCTTAAGAAATCTTGGTATGGAAGAGGAGTATTCATAATTTTCGTATGATCATTTAGAAACACACACAAGTATCAGTAATGAAGATCCAATGAAGTAATACAATGAAGAATCGGATAATATGAAATAAATTGAAGATCTATCTTAGCCATCGTCTTCACATACAGATGTTCTTTATGATTTGGAGTAGTTTGGGGCTTACACATAGAGTTATCAGCGGATAAGCCCTTTTGATGATTATGATGATCTGCCTCATCAAACAGATTTGTACATCAGTCCTATCCAATCTTGGATAGAGGAAGCCTGAAAGAGGGATTTCTAGTTCGGGAAGCAGTTCGATGACCTTCTCCATGATTATAATCTCTCGTCTAGTCCTCCCATCTTGGAGTTTCATGCAGGTTTGCATTTTTTGAAAAATGTCTTCTTACTTTGGCTGGTAACCAAAGATAAGGAAAAAATATTAAAGTTGATCAAATGCTTAGATGGTTACATTGGATATTTGATTTTACTTAAAAGTTTATTTTGTCATTAGTAGAGTAGGAAAATAAGCTCCTTAAAGTGAGCATATACTTTCTACATTTTATTTCAGTACTTAGGAATAAAACTCTCTTTCATTAATTAGTTTTTCGTTCCTTTCAATAAAGCAACTTTTGGATCATTGTTCTGTTCATAAAACTTGTGCTACTAAGGTTTTCTTATCAAGTTGAAATGTTTTTACAGTATATAAGAACCAAAGATTTTGGTGTTCTCGTATGCTCTCCTTGCCTGAAGACCAGATCGAGTACACATCCCACAGTTGGAGCCATATGTTATCCACTAAGTTGCACTTAGGGGATTTTTCAAGTAAGCCACCAAAGATTGGAACAAATCAATTGTTCTTACTCGGTGCTCAGGAAGTTCCATGGTTTCATCAGGGCCAGTTGTGGTCCCTTTTTCGCATGTTCACACCCCCTCGAGGGAATTGTAATAAATGGCATAGTTTGATGGTTTCTTTTATAAAAGGTTTGGCCTTCTTAGGACTTGGTCATCAAGGTCATCACCCTTGAGTGTTTTTCCCTCGTCGATTATGTGATGGTTTTTTAAGCGACATATCATTTTCAAGGTTTTCACTCAAAATCCTCCAAAGTCGGGATGGTGAAATTGGTGATTATGTCTTAAAAGTTTATTAAAGCCTAGGGTCTGCGTATTATACCATGCTAGTCATAGTCCCAAAGTTTCATGGACATGCGCTAAGTCTTTAGTAGGATTTTTTAATTTTTAGATTTTTAATAAAATCATTGATAAGGTGTATTTTAATTGTAAAGGTTCAAAAGGTCATAGAATTGGGCCTAGGGAGCCAATTTGGTTATCGGGACGCTCTTTTTTGGACCCAGAGCCCCCACTTAACCCCCAAAACCCACTTTTCCTAAGTTTTAAGTGATTATTTATCACTTTAGTGAAATTCTCTCCGAAAAAGGCAAAAAATGAATAAAAAAATAGAAAAGGGAAAAATGGAGAAAAAATGCATCCCTAAATTAGTGGGAACTTGTCCAATACATGTTCCAGGTTAACTAAGGATGATGTTGAGGGTAGTTCGAGATCAAATCAAGATCAAATTGGCTTGATTCAATCAAATCCATGAGGAGGCGAATTTCTCCTTAGAGGGGCACATTTATCCATGAAAAAGCTCACCTATTGTTGTATACATGTCACAAAAAGAGGGGGGTCTGTGACCTACCTTGTGAGAGGTGGAGCATACCACTTCTCGTTCACTGTAGTTCGCCCCCAATCATCTCAAAAAGCTCCAACACTTCGCAAATTCGCCCCCCTTGGGGTTTGCTCTCATTTTTCCTATTTAAGCAAGGCTTTCGTCCTCATTTGTGAGGAGGCAAAGAACCTTTGCTTGTTGTAATGCTGATGCTATTTTGATTAATAAAGTTGAATACTTTGGAGGTCTACCTTGTTCCATTGGATGAATGCTTGTGTTATGAGGTGATATTGTAAAGCTTTGATTTCCTTTATTAAAATTGTTGATGGATCTAGCTTAGAGGGTTATTCTAAAACACATAGAGTAAGCATTTACAATTGTTAAATTGTTTACTTGTGCTTTGCTTTTAGGAGATAGGAGAGTAAACAACTATACTCAGTTGTATTAAGGCCCTTTTTTGTTTCTTGTTTGAAAACACACTAGATCTAATATTTTTTGTGCAAGGGTTTTCTCATAGTTTTGCAGATCACAAATACGAAGGAGGGTTGGAACTCAACTGTCTCTTCTCTTCTCTTCATCATTTTTACAAGACTAATTCTATTGTTGCAGGGTTTCCAAAGTCATCATAGAAAGATCAAGCAAGGCTTGAAGTTCGTTGTTCATCTCTTCAAACCCCAATTCTCCTTTCTTTTCGGTTACTTTTTTCCAAATGTGCTAATTAAGTAGATCTAGCTCTTTAAAGCTTGTTCATTCAAATCTACTTATGTTAGCATGTTAGAATAGCTACATCTAGAAGCACGTTCAAAGCTTCATTATTTAACTAGATCTAGGCTTGCTGTTTTGGTATCTACACTTACAAATTTTTCCAATTTTTTTCTAAGTACCAAAACTTAAAAAAATTTATTTGTTTTTTGTGCATACCACCATCTTCTAATCGTATTAGCTTGCTGTTTTTTAGCAGGTCGGAGGAAAAAGAGAGGGAGGTGCTGCCGAAAAATCACGTTTTGGGCCATCCGAAGCACCCACAATCCATCTACCATCCCCCTCCTTCATTCATTTTCTTTCCTAAGAAAGTTTGTAAGCCTTTTTGACCCATTCTTCAAGGGTCAAAAGGCGTTTCTTTTTCTTTTAAGCATTGTAAGTAATCATAAATAAAAAAGCAAGTGGGATTACGGTTCCCACAACCCCCTTCCCCCATTTGGGGGAAGCCTGTATTTGCCCATTGTGTGATTATTTACTTTTCGTAAGTCTTTAGATTAAGTTTAGTTTTAGTTTGACTATAACACAATCAATCTTTATTTTTACTTCATTTTAGAACTAATCCGTCATTGCTTTACCGAATTACCCAAGAGAATCCTTTCGATTGGGGAAAAGATACTCTTTACCGTAGGAAGTAATCTTTTTTTTCTTTTTCTTTGAGGCATCATTATTCTATTTTGGTTTTGGAAAGTAATACTAACCCGACATTGATCTACCAAATTACCCAAAGAGCTTGCTCGTTTTGGGAAAAGGTATTCCTTGCCGTAGTAATTAGTCTCACCGCGTTACCCTTCTCGTCTTACAATACCAATTTGGAGTCAACAATTTGCCATTCCGGTGTTTGCTCTTGCCCATCGCAAGTTCGCCTTGAGCTTTGGGATAATCAAAAGCCGGAATGCGTACTAATTAATTCCTCACATTTTATTTATCAACTCGCATTAATAAAAGTTACAACCCTTCAAACATTACAAAAATCCGGCGTAACGAATTTGAGGAACAATGGGCAAATTAATGATGTCTATAAAATATTTAAATTAATATATATTTATGTATACTACATGTGCCCCACCTTCAAGGATGCTTTTCCCTCAAAGCATCATCAATAGGTTTTCCTACAACTGATCATGCCTTCTTGGAAGCATCTTTTTTTATCTAGTTGTAAGGGTTTGACCCAATTCTCAATTTGATATTGAATGCTGGCAAGGTTCCTTTGTAATGTGCACATCATATTTTAAAGTTCTTCGATTTAGTTGTATAACATGAAACCTTGATCTTCATTTGTATAAAACCTCCTTCCTTTGATTAAGGTTAGAAGTTTTGAATAAATTTTCTGTTGTTGCATATGTGTTTGTGTTACTTTTTCCTTTTTTTATTAGTTAACTAAAACATGCAAAACACTTTGCTTGTAAGACAAGCTTTCAAACCCATATAATTTATAATTTTCTCCTTGTCAGTTAAATTCCATGAACTGTTCTTTGAGATTTGTGGCATCAATGCCACATTGAATCAACCATTCAGTATGTAATACATTATTCATCCCACTAAGTGGTAGAGCATAGAATTTTGTTTGCAGTTCCAAATTTTGTAATTGTACAAAAACCTTGTGGCATCTTCCTACTCCTTAGATTTGCTGTCCATTTGTTACTGTAACAATGAGGTCTTTGGTAGGATACACAAAAAGGTTTAGCTTTTTAGCAATATTGGTGTCCAAAAGTTATGTGCATTACGAAAATACTACTAGTATTCTGGCATTCCTATTTTTTATGATTTTATGATTTCATTGAGTTTGATGGTCCCAGGTTGCAATCTTCCCCTTGTTGCAAGTGGGAATCTAGGTTTGTTTTTTTTCTTTTCTTGGGTCCGGAGTCTTATCAACATTCCTTAGGTGAGGTGGAGTAATGATTTCCTTTTGGATTATGCCTTTTTCATTTTTTATTTTTTATTATATTGGTTGCATGAAATTGTTCTAATAATGTTTTTTGGCATGGCTTTGTCATCATTGGATTCTAAATTGAACCTGAGAGTGATTTCATAATCTGCGTCTAAGATTTGTACTTCCCTCCCATTCATCATATTATAATGATATAATGACTTTTCTTCACATTGGTGACCTGGAATCCATTTCTTACCACATTTTCTACAATCGTTTTCCTTCTTTATATCCCTTTATGAGTGGTGAAACCTATTATCATCCTATTGGTTTTGTGGAATGTAATTGGTTCTCTTCTTTGGTGGGTCAAAAGATACCCTTCGTTTGTTGAGGATCTTTCTTTCGATCATTTTTTGTTGTGCTTCTGGCTTCAGTTGCGATTTTGGGTTTCCATAGTTTAAACTCACTGCGTATGTTGGGATTCAACCTCGCAATATACATTTTTAGCATATGTTCATCTCCAAGACCAGAGACTTGAGTTGCAAGAACTTTCCATTCATGCATATATCCATCCACTGATCCCATCATAGATGAGCATACTTGGTGAAAATGTTGTCTCCATCATTATCGTGAAATCTTTGAAGGCTGTCTTGGGTGAACATTTGTTAGCTGAGAGACTGCTAACTTTTTCAGTCCGCCACATAAAATTAGGCATACGCTTCTCCTTCTAGGTGTTATGAGGTCGTTGATATTTTTTCTTTGTCATTAGAAGGTGGGTTCATGATGAAAAATTTGTTGATCTTATTAGTCCACACGATACCTTTCCCGTTGTTTTGGCCATCATATTTTGGTGGTTCAATTTTGGCTTTATTGAGATGTCCGGTTCTACCTTGATTTCTTGAATGTCATGTGGTAAATGAGTTTGGGCTTGCTGCAAGATTCTGGACAGTCAGTGGTTGAGCTAATAAGTTATTGAGTTTCTGATTTGTTTGGTTATTAATGCTCTATCTTTTTTCTCATCTACATGAACTTGTCCCATTCGTCATTTCTCATTCTTATTTAAAATATTCCATCATCAATCATTATCTTCCTTTTGTTTGTCAAAATTTTCCCCACTTCTTTTTGTCTTCTGAATGTTACCGATACAGTGCTTGAAACTGTTGACTTCATGTATATAATGATGAACTTTTGCTTGTCGCCTTTCACTATTCAGCATTTTAGCGGTGGTCTTCTTTCTTGTGGACCCCATTTTTTTAACCATTTTAGCAGTGGTCTTCTTTCTTGCAGGCCCCACTTCTCAAACCACTTTAGCGGTGGTCTTCTTTCTTGTGGAGCCTATTTTTTTTAACCACTTTAGTGGTGATCATCTCTCTTGGCCTTAATAACCATTTTAGCGATAAATGGGAAATGTTGGATTCCAATATGCAGGAAGCTTAATCTTGTGTCTGAGATTGAAGAATTAAAAACAGATCACACTATCCATTATAAAAATTATTCTGTACAAGTAGAGATATAAAACATGTATACTGTAAGATAGTTGAAAGGATCTACCATGCATTATAGATCTGTGTTTTACTTACTTTTCTCTGAAGTAGAGCCCAGTCTGCAATAGTGTCTGCATAAATCACACATAATGCCGGAACTCATTAGAATCTTATACATAAAGTTATTTCCTTCTCTGAACTACTACTAGGAAACCATGGATACAAACATTTCTGCAAAGACAAATAAATTGCACAGAAGAAACCATCTAGATAAGAAATCAGCTATATACTCTCGGCCACAAAACAAGCAGCCTTACTATTTTTTGCAGTACATATTTAATGAATATTCGGTTGATATATAATAAGATAAAGAAAGCAAATGCAGCTAAAAGGAAAAACCAGTACCCGCTGCTACAAGATAAATTTTGGATAGTGCTTGGACAGTAAAATCCAGCTGAGCAGAAAACTTCTACTGTGCTCCCAACATCACCCCATACATCTGCCGCTCCACAGGTGTGATTGTACTTTCCAGGTGGCAATCGGTAGTGATATCTTCACCAATACCTCAAGATTTGCACAGTTGGATGTTATCAGAAATTTGTCATGACAATACGGATAAAAAATAGTTACTACTACAGATCTCAACTTACGGGTCACATAAGCCAGTTGAAATATTTAGCTTGCCTTTTGGACAGTAAGCTCCTAATGGACATGCTTTCCTCAAAACCATATGCACAATCATTAGAATAAAATAAAATAAAATAATAATAATAATAATAATATAAACTGCCTCGATTCCTGAAAAAATATTTGAACTACAATTTCATTATACCCAGAAATGCTCTTAAATGAAGAAAAGCGATGACTATCAAAAGATTAAGAGTGTCTAAATCTGTTGGCAGAGAGATAAAAGCAATCCCCCTACTTGTTTCTTTGCTTGACCCCTACTAACTGGGGGCAGCAGACATGAACTAGTTCACAAAAAATAATAAAATGGCGATTTGTTTGGAGATAAAAAGGAAACAAACTATAACCCAAAAAACATTATGAGCGTTGGTCAAGGCTTCTTATGCAATATGGCCCTGTTTACCATTCATCTTAATGTCATACATGTTAGCTATTTTAGCTCTGGAGGCACTCCGCATAGTTTTGTCTTGTATGCGGAAGTGACCATGCACTAGCTAGGCTACTTGGCTTTGTAATGGTGTTCTATAAAGTTTTAAAGTGACCCTTATGTAATGTGACTTTTTATAAAGTATTCCCTTGTTTTATTTTTATAAAGCGACTTTATGAGATAAAAGTGCACTTATTTCATAAAGTGAAAAGTGACTTTATTAAAAATTAAATGTAATCGATTTTGGAGGAAAAGTATCTCAACCGTTGATCATGTAAATGCAAGATTAAATCTTGGCCTTTGGATTTAGGAATTGGGGAAGGTGAAAAGTCACTTTCTAGTAATAAGAGAGAGCCTAGGATAGTGTGCAAGACAAGAAACACATTTTCCAAGAGCGAGCAATTGGAAAGTTGATTTTCAGAGAGGGAGCAATTTCTCAAGGAGTGGGCACGAATCCCAAGGAGAGCATTTTTCTCAAGAGGGCACAAATCCCAAGGAGAAAGGCATGCTTCCCAAGAAGCATTTATTGTTGTACTATACTGTACAAATTGTTGGGCCGTACTGAATGGATTTACTATTGGCACACATTTTGAGGTGTTGTTTTTGCAGCATGCAAATCGATGAGGGTCGTGTAGGTTGTGCGGATTTGCTTGGCACACAAATTGAGAAGTTGGGCATGCAAATCGAGGAGGTGATGCTGTGGTTGAGGTCGTACAGGTCATACTACTGTTTGGGCACATTTTTCGAGGTGTTGCACGAATTTTGAGGTACTGGTACTATAATGTCCTCTTCCTTTTAGGCCTTGAGGCCCATACCACTAACCTATGTGATTCCTGTGGGTTCGAGCGGTTACTGATAGCTAGGGAATCAGATCAGGACTGATGCCATCCATAGAAGATCTAGGGCATCCTCACTGGGTCAAGAAGGACCACCTGGGCCAAAGGCCACCTCCATGCATGACCATGCTCTTTTAGGTCTCCATCCGCATGCATGCAAGTCAACGGCAAATTAGAGGATAAAGTGACCTAATTAGGTCAAGGATTAGGTTTTGCGCAATTGAACTTTATAAATAGATGGTAAAGCAAGAGGAGACCTCACTTAGGATTATTATTATTTTGGGAGCACTTGGATAGCAGCACAGCGTGTAGCACAGCAGTTGGGGTTGGAGACGGAGTCTTCAGCTAACAGGATTTCGGCAGTGAAACATCTGTCCTAGTCTTATTACGGGTAAGCCATACTGGTTCACCACTTGTTCTTTAGTTCATTCATCAGTTATATAGCACAGGGTATAGATTGTTGCAGTGGCACGGTGCAGCCGTAAGAGGGGGTTTTCAGCCAGAAAGCCCTAATCAGCTGTAGGGCTTCTAGCTCTTAGTTTCCTTCAGAAACTCAAGCACCAGTCTTATTACCAGCTACATACTCCGACACTCTGCGATTATCAGCTCCATCTGAGCTCATCCAAAGGAGTTATCAGCATTTCCGGATCACCAGGGGCGTGAGTAGCTGCCTCAGAGAACCAAGACGCTATCCTACTTAGAGGGTTCAGAACTGCAGTATATTCCAGCCAATCTCTCCGGCACAGCAAGGCTATCAGCCCTGTAAATCGGCGGATCCATCGGATAGCTCCTTCCTTGAGGGCGTCACCTTTTTCTCTGGTTGGGCGTATTGCTTCTAGGGCATTCACCGGAGGCAGGAGAGATCAGTTCCTCTCCGATCTAGTTCTCAGTGATTGCAGACTTTATCTGAAGCAATCCAGCTCGTTATCAATGGTAAGTGTGTA
>LPNX011058283.1:367360-393141 GCA_001517045.1 Pseudotsuga menziesii | reverse complement strand
CTGCGAATTATTGGATGGGCAAATTCAGGATGACAGGTACAAGATTGTGGATGACATCATCTACTACAAGGACAGAATATACCTCGTCCCAGAATCCACATTGAGAAAGAAGATCATCCAGGCAGTCCACGATTCTCCTTTATCTGGGCATCAAGGGTTCTTAAAAACCTACAGGCAGATCAGAGAGAGGTTTTCATGGAAGGGCCTCAAGGGGGAGATTATGCAGCATGTCCGGGAATGTAGCATCTGTCAGCAGAACAAGGTTGAGAACACACATCCAGCAGGGCTACTCCAGCCACTACCGATTCCAAAACAGAAGTGGGAGAGCATCTCCATGGACTTCATTACAGGCTTGCCCAAGGTCCAAGGGCGAGATTGTTTATATGTAGTAGTTGACAGATTGACCAAGTTTGCACATTTCTTCTCGATACCATCAGACTACTCGGCAGCTCAGGTGGCAGAGTTATTTTTCAGGGAGGTTTTCAGGTTACACGGGTTGCCTAAGACCATTCTCAGTGATCGGGATAGCAGGTTTACAGGTGCCTTTTGGCAGGAACTGTTCAGATTGGTGGGGACCGAACTGGCTACTAGTACGAGTTATCACCCCCAGAGTGACGGGAAAACAGAAATAGTCAACAGGTGGATCGAAGGTTATCTCAGGAACTACGTAGCAGGGTAGCAGCGAACATGGATCAAATGGCTACACCTGGGAGAGTATTGCTACAACACTACTTATCACATGTCTATTAGGATGACTCCTTTTAAGGCATTATATGGTTATGAGGCCTTGGACTATGCAGATTTGGCATTTGGAGACAGCAGGGCTCCTAAGGCTAAGGATTGGATACAAGACAGTCAGGACATCCTGAAAGTATTGAAAGAGAATTTACGGACAGCCCAGAATCAACAGAAGATGTATGCCAACAAACACAGGATTGAGCAGAGCTTTGAGGTAGGGGATTTAGTCTACTTAAGGCTCCAGCCTTACAGACAGTCGTCACTTAAAAAGAAAGGAGCAGAGAAATTAAAACCCCGCTTCTATGGACCATACAAAATAATTCGAAAGGTGGGAGAGGTGGTATATGAGCTAGAGCTGCCCAGAGAAAGCAAAATCCACAATGTGTTCCATGTGTCCAGCCTGAAGAAGACCCTTGGGCAACACATTGCTCCATCTACCGAATTGCCCCCTTTAGATGATGAAGGACTGCTGATACTGATTCCTGAACGGATCATACAGACCAGAGAGAGGAAGCTCAGGAACAGAGTGATCAAGGAATATTTGATTCAATGGAAAGAACTACCGCCAGAGGATGCCACGTGGGAAGGTGAACAGGTATTGCAGCATCCCAGTTTGAAGTTGCTTGAGGACAAGCAATCTCGAGCGGGGAGGACTGTAATGTCCTCTTCCTTTTAGGCCTTAAGGCCCATACCGCTAACCTATGTGATTCCTGTGGGTTCGAGCGGTTACTGATAGCTAGGGAATCAGATCAGGACTGATGCCATCCATAGAATATCTAGGGCATCCTCACTGGGTCAAGAAGGACCACCTGGGCCAAAGGCCACCTCCATGCATGACCATGCTCTTTTAGGTCTCCATCCGCATGCATGCAAGTCAACGGCAAATTAGAAGATAAAGTGACCTAATTAGGTCAAGGATTAGGTTTTGCGCAGTTGAACTTTATAAATAGATGGTAAAGCAAGAGGAGACCTCACTTAGGATTATTATTATTTTGGGAGCACTTGGATAGCAGCACAGCAGTTGGGGTTGGAGACGGAGTCTTCAGCTAACAGAATTTCGGCAGTGAAACATCTGTCCTAGTCTTATTACGAGTAAGCCATACTGGTTCACCACTTGTTCTTCAGTTCATTCATCAGTTATATAGCACAGGGTATAGATCGTTGCAGTGGCACGGTGCAGCCGTAAGAGGGGGTTTTCAACCAGAAAGCCCTAATCAGCTGTAGGGCTTCTAGCTCTCAGTTTCCTTCAGAAACTCAAGCACTAGTCTTATCACTAGCTACATACTCTGACACTCTGCGATTATTAGCTCCATCTGAGCTCATCCGAAGGAGTTATCAGCATTTCCGGATCACCAGGGGCATGAGCAGCTGCCTCAAAGAACCAAGACGCTATCCTACTTAGAGGGTTCAGACCTGCAGTATATTCCAGCCAATCTCTCCGGCACAGCAAGGCTATCAGCCCTGCAAATCGGCGGATCCATCGGACAGCTCCTTCCTTGAGGGCGTCACCTTTTTCTCTGGTTGGGCGTATTGCTTCTGGGGCATTCATCGGAGGCAGGAGAGATCAGTTCCTCTCCGATCTAGTTCTCAGTGCTTGCAGACTTTATCTGAAGCAATCCAGCTCGTTATCAGTGGTAAGTGTGTATTCTATCTCACAAACCCTAACCCTAATTTTTCCTATAAAATAGGGATTTTTGCCTGGCAGTTTGTAAGCCCAGTTGTATCCGCATAATTGTTTAGAAATAGAAAATATCGGGATTTGGGATATTACAGGTACAGTTATTTATTGCCCAATTAAATGCTACTATAAATTAATATTTTTTCCTGCAAACGCTGAAATAAATTACTCTTGGACTAGTTTTCCATAGAGGAGGTTTTTCCAAGGTCATATTGACCAAATTTTTCTTGTTAATATGGTTTATCAGTCTGTTGTTACATGTTATTTTTTTGCTGCAACAGAGTTAGTTTTCAGTGTTTTAGCTTCATGGTTGTTGGTTTAAATGCATGTGAAGTATTTTTATTAATGACAGTTTAAGAGGTCACAAATCCCAAGGAGAAAGGCATGCTTCCCAAGAAGCATTTATTGTTGTACTATGGTGTACAGATTGTTGGGCCGTACTGCACAGATTTACTATTGGTATGCATTTCGAGGTGTTGTTTTTGCTGCACTCAAATCGATGAGGGTCATGTAGGTTGTGCAGATTTGTGGGGCACACAAATCGAGAAGTTGGGCATGCAAATCAAGGAGGTGATCCTATGATGGGGGCCGTATAGGCCGTACTACTATTTGGGCGCATTTTTCGAGGTGCTACACGAATTTTGAGGTACTGGTACAACCATTTATTGTTGAATTAAATGCTCCTATATATTAATATATTTTTCTGCAAATGCTGAAATAAATTACTCTTGGACTGGTTTTCCCTAGAGGGGGGTTTTCCAAGGTCATATTGACCAATTTTTTTCTTGTTTATATGGTTTATCAGTCTGTTGTTACATGTTATTTTTTCGCTGCAATAGACTTAGTTTTCAGTGTTTCAGCTTCATGGTTGTTGGTTTAAATGCATGTGAAGTATTTTTATTAATGACAGTTTAAGACTGAAATTTGGGTTAAACTAAGTGTTTGACAAAATGTCTGATTTTTTTTTGTCAAATTTCTACATGGTATCAGAGCTGAGGCTCTGTGATAACAGTTGGTTGTGGGTGCAACAATATTGTTGAGTTATTGGGCAAGGATTATTGTTGATTTTTTTAACAATGTGTATTGGAAAACCTTATATGCATGTGATTTGTAGATGGTGTGGAAAAAGTGAAACTCTTGTTCTTTTGGTGGATTGTTTTTACACTCTAAGATGGCTACCAGTTTAAGGTTGGAAGATAGGCTAGAGGGAGCTGGGAATTTTGTTCCTTGGAAGGCTAGGATAGTGCTTATTTTGGAGGAGAATGAACTGTGGGATGAAGTAGTGCATAGCACGCAGGCGAATCCAATTCAAGTTTCTGCTTCCACCGATGCACAAGCACTAGCAGCCTTTAACAAAAAGGACATCAAGGCCAGGCGAATCATCCTTGATGCGGTAAAGGACCATGTTTTCCCACACCTCTCAGGTAAGATGTTAAGTTTTCAATGGTTATACAAGATCTAATAACATTTAGTATCATAACATCATAACCATATACAAAATGATCACTGAAAGAAAGATAAGCACAACCACATAAAAGAACACAGAGATTTATCTCGGGAAACCTTCATGGGGGAGAAAACCCAGCAAAACTTCCTCAATATAGACTTCAACCAAGTACAATGTAAGACCCAAAGAATAACACTTATAAGACCCCAAGAATAATCTTGGACTACTTCCTCTCTCCCAGATGGACTGCTCTTTCTCTCTCTTGCGCAACTGCTTGAGTCTTCTGCTTGTCCAAATGAGGGAGGCGCCTCTCCTATTTATACAGATTAGCTGAGAGGCTTAATAACTCAACTGGGCCGACTTCTCCTTGCTGCCAGGGGGCCGACTTGCCTTGGAAGACTCAAAAATACATTTTAATAATACTTTAGTGGGTACTACTGACCCAACTTAAAACGAAGGTTTTACCTCAATACTTTACATGTCCAAATACATCAATGACATCCCTAATCGGAGAAACAACATCTCTGGAAGGGGTAATAACAATAATAATAGAATATCTTCTGCAGTTACATTTCTTTAACACTCCCTCTCAACAAGGAAGGTATTCTACAACAATACATCTGTACAACTGACTGGTGAATCTATATGTCATAGGAAGTTTTCACAATTACATCAACATCATCATCATCTGTGGAACATCATCATCACATACATCTCTATCATCTGGTACCATCTTGAACATCATCATCTCTGGCATCATCTCGAGCATCATCATTTTTGGCATCATCTCGTGCATCATCATCTGTGGCATTGTTACCACCCAAATGGTAACGTTTCTTTTAGAGCTGGTTTGAAATCACTAATATGTTTCAGGATATCCAGCATCAGAAAAAGAGCAGCCTTTTATCACTTTCAGGATACAATCCAGTATTATACACAGGATCTTTTACCTAAGAGATTTATTGACAGCATCAACATGGAGTTTGCTTATGATCCAGTGAAACCACCACTTTAGCAAGATCCTACTCAGTCTCTTGAGAAACCAGACAGCAACCATAGAACCTGTTATCACATATATGGTAGTCGGGCTACCATATTCTATTTTTTAGACAATACATTTTTCAGCCATATCTTTTACATATGAGATGCTGAGATGAGCAGTTTATATGGATCATTTTTGTATTTATGGATTATTGTACTCTCCCATGTCAGGACTGAGTCTCAGGACATTTAGATTTGAGGACCGATGTAGCCAATTATGTCATTTTCAGAGCAGTCACTGCTGCCTAGTTTTATGTCAGTTCTTTCTCATTGGACAAATGGTGTCTCAGATGGATTATATTGCATGGTTATGACTCAGCATTTTATATTGTGTTATGGTTATTATTGCTCTAATACTGATTTTTGTGACATGTGTTAACTTGTGGTATCATGATCTGGCGGTCATAATTATATGGACTTGGTTGTATCTTGTACTATGTCTTGATGTCCCTACTTAGACTTGAAAGTTCCTGATCTATACTCATTGGTTTTACCCTCCTTAGGGAGAATAGAGGTAGTCATTCTCACCATTGTTTTGGCTTGCTAGTGTTGGCTCCATCATTCATTGTCTTCACCCATCCATTACCTTCCATTTTAGTTTTCAACTCGACTAACTTCTTGACTTATGGCATGGAGGACCTTTCTCCCCAGTAGAACTTTTGTTGGACAAACATCCCTGTTTATATTGTGTCTCGGCTCTGAGTTGGTAACAAAACTTGCCTTTGGTAAGTTAGATTGTATGCCTAAATCATTCTGGTTGGTTGTCCCGATGTTTGGCATTGTGCAGATCTCCCCCTAGTCACTTGAGGTGTGTTGGCTAAAACTGAAAGCTCATGTACTACTTGTATTGGAAATATTGAATATGCGCCCATGGAAAATGAAAATTATAAAACTGTGTTTCTTAACATATGTAAAAAGGGCAAGATCAATTAAGTCCTAAAATACTCCTTGAAGAGTATAAGAAAAGGTCCAAAAAAACAATGGTTAAAAATATGCTATATCCAAAAATTGCTGACCTTATTAAAATAAATATGTCTTGGATGAAAGTTGCGATTAGCTATGCTTTTAAGCATTGGTGAAGTCCCAAAAGGGTCATATAGGCCAAAAAGGCCATGGAATAAAATGATGATCCTAATGAAATTGGATCAAGCTTGATGTAGACATGATGCCTAAGTTGAATAAACACTCTCTAAACAACTCACCCATTTGTGAGGCACTGCCATTCCTTGTGTTGTTGTTTGTCTGACATTGGTTATAGTGAATATTCCCTTTCCTTATCCAAAGTGTCATGAGGTTGAGTAGGAAGTCATCATTTGCCTTAGCCTTGTCATTTTCACCCTTCACCCTTCACTAGCAAATTGGCTACAGCTATGAAGTGAGTATAGTCTTGAAAGTCTAAGTCTGAGTAATAATAAATAAAGTCTTATATATGTATTGGTTGATGTACCGCCAGTGAAATGAATGCTACTTGTTGTGATTGCTACTTGAATGAGTTGTAGAGCATGTCTTAATCTTTTAACACTTGCAACGGATGGATATAGTCTGAGTTATTGTTGGTGTCTGATTATTCACAGATGGTTATATTGTTTATTGGGTATGATTGATGATCAGATAGAGACCTATGAGGGGTATGAGTATACACCTTAGATGGATTGGGACTCTCTGAGTCCAATGAGATAGTTTATTTCCAGTTCCGGGCACTTACAGATGTGATCAGGCTCACTCTTCCTTTTTGATGCAGTTTTTCTTCACAGATTGATATTTTTGAGCAGGGAGATGTTTCAGTTGGATCTCCTAGGGCATTGTAGGGGCATAGGGGGGCGCAACCACTTGTTTGTACCGTTGTACCCCCATTCCAGAGAGCCCGATGGGCTCAGTTTGACAACGCGGGCACCCTAGGAGGTTGCTTTAGTAGGATCATGTTTCCCGAAGTAGATTAAAAATTGATTAAATGGTTATTGAAGAAATCGATTTGGGCTACTGAGGCAAGGAAATGACATGCGATGAGTCATGATGGTGAGAGTGATGTCCTCCACACCTTCTCCAGTAGTTGAAGCTCCTGATTGGGCCCACACCTATTTTTTTGGGCATTTTTTATTATTCTTTGGAGCTCTTTTTGGAGGCTCACAATTTCCTCAAGGAGGCACAAAAGTCAAAGAATTAAATTGTTATATTATTTATTGTGCCATGGGGACACCCAAAGGGAGTTAGTCAAACACTCCTTGGACCCACCATATGCTTTCATTTATTTCTTGTTGAGTGGGTTACCTTTTTTGGGTGGGTTAGTCCACTTTGGTAAATTATGGTTATATTGATCCATGTGTTGTATGTTGAGCTCATCTCAACCATTGATTAGAACATATCATCTTTTAATCTTAGCTACTCATTTTGAAAGTTGTTAGAATTTGGTTATGATTGAGGTTCTCTCATTTCTATTTAAAGGAGAGAGCTTCTCATTTGTAAGGTGTCTTTGGCTCTTGGATCTGAATAATAGAAAGACTTTTTTTTGTGGAAATTTTCTGGATCTGCTTTGCATTTGATGTGCTCAAATGGTGATTAGCTAGTCTTCAGCTTTCTAGCATTGTGGAAATTCTCGTGAGATCTATATTTTCATGGATATCATTGTTTTGTTTACAGGAGGGCGTTTTGGCTGGAGCGTTTTTGTAGGGGAACCTCAACTCGCTCGGTTCTCTTCATCTTGGATCAGGGGGTTTTCATTAGTTTCATTGTGATCTATGATTACTTCATTTTACTGTCCTGTAGCATTCAATTTCATTATCTTGTATTATCAAATCTGATATGGTTGATGTTTGCTCATGCAGGGTAGGGGGCACATTGGTGGCTTGGAGCTTGCATATGCCATAGAAATCATGGGGATCTTCCAGAATTGATCGGGATAGCAAAGATTATCATTGTTACAGAATTCTACAAGATTTTCCAGGTAAGATCCAACATGTAAGTCTCTTCTTTTCAGATCTTATTTCATTGTAACTTGTTTTTCTTTAAACTTTTTTGTTGAAAACTCCTAAAACACTAAAAACTCTAAAAATCAATAAATCAGGGAATAGTACGATCTTTTGCCAAACCATTTCTGGGTTTCATATATTAGGCCTCCCCTTCATCAAATCAATTGAAACGTTGGTCAAATTCCTCACAATTTGACCTAGATTTAATTTTTAAGCAGAAAACTGCATAACCTCCTACTTAAAAATTGACCTGTTAGAGTTTTGAGTTTTTCTGAATTCTGACTTCACAGACGGATAGATCGGGTCCCACATAGCCTAAATCAACCCCAACGCTGTCCAATTGCTTGACCATTTGACCTAGATCTAAAAAGTTGACTGAAACTGCCCTAGCGCCCTCACTGAAAACTGGACTTTTTCTGAGATCTGACGAGATAAGCTGATAGATCAAGGCCCAAGCACTCCAGAACATCCCCAATGCTGAGCTAGTTCTTCCAGGTTTTCCCTAGATCTGAAAAATTGGTTTTCAGCCTCCTAGTCCCTTTCGATCAGATCTTGACTTTTCTAGATCTGATTTTTCTGCTGATTTTCTGATATTGGCTTGTAGATCAGGTCACCCTGACATCTTTTCTCCCTCAACGCTGAGCCATTAGCCTCTATGTGATGCTAGAGCTCCAGATCTGTCCTTCTAAACCCTAGCGCTAGCCTTCCATAGAGCTGGTTTTCCTGTACCTTAGCTTTTTCGGATCAATTACTTGTTGGGTTCGTAGATCAAGGTGTATCCCAAGTGGGTTCTCTGAAACGTTGGTTTACCGCTGACTCCATTGCCCAATGCACACAAAGGACTAATCTCCTAGCTAACGCTGCCCTTAAGCCCTCATCCTTTTCCCTTTACCAACATTCACTGATAGCTCAAATACCTTTCATTGAGTCTGCCTTCTAGGTACTAGATAGTCCCACCTCTATCCTTGTTTACCCTGTCACAGTTACATTTTCCAAGACAGTTGTCATCCCCATCAGTTGCTAGTACCTAAACCCTAGTGCTAGGGTTTCCATTTACCTTGCACCTTAAGTACCCTGAAGCCCCATCTGATCTTCTTTTGGTGTCTAGGTCTGATCTCTCCTGTCAGGAGCAGATCTGGGTCTCCCCCATTGTTGTCTTGGACTAGGATAACATAAAGTGAAGGCTGCCTTGATTGGCATAACAACCATCCATTTGGGAGTCTAGGCAGTCGTGGTTCCACCCTTTAGTTGCTTGCCCCTCTACCATCCATCCTGGATCCACCTCACACAGAAAACTACAAGGCGGGTGATAACATTTTGGCGCCGTTGCCGGGGAGGTAGAGGCCTACCTTGGTTCAACATACCTCACCTTTCCCTACGACATATCTTTTTCGGTGAATTACTTGTGTGGTTCACCTGGCGACTCCACCTTGCAACTCCACTGAGGATCGTACCCAACATATTAAACTTAAGTTCTTAGAGCATACCATAAATCATAATGAATTCAGATGTATTTCTGCGGCACATGAAAGAAGTAAACAAAAACATGATTGAAAATACAAGACAAATAAACGAAAGGAATAGATGGAGGTTAGACTACGAGTATGAGGATGATCTCGAGCATGATTATGGGTATGAATCTAGTTATCACAATCTTTATGATACCCACCAACTGCCTCACCCATGCAATAAATATTTCCCGACCATCCCGAGTGGACCTGTAAGTCGGCATGAGCCTAGAAGTCATTCCCAGTCAAAGCCTTATAGCCAAGTCACCAGAGTTGTTAAAAAGCAAGACAAAAGGTCTCCTTTTGACTTTTCTGAAATACTGGGAGCACCTCATCCTATGCCAGATGATTACACTAGGAGGATGCCCCGGTTCAATGGAAATAAAGATATATCTATTGAAAATCATCTGGACATTCTCTAGGATTACATGGAATCTAGAGGTGCAAACAATGAAGATGTTTATATGCGAGCCTTAGGAGAATCCTTGCAAGGGGATGTTCAAGTGTGGTTTGATCATTTAGCACCAGGATCCGTCACTGGGTATGACATGTTCACAGATTTGTTAATTAATAGTTGGAGTAGGAACACTGATGATTCTTTAGAGTGTGAATCTAGCAATGATTATAATTAGTATATTGGCAAAGTGCTTTCTCAATTGGACCATTCCTCTCCTTATATGTTCCAAATTATGAGCGTGCCTGCAACGCATAAGAATGTTATAGAGTACTTCGAGAATAATGTTTCAAAACCTCATGATGAAACTAAGAGGGATATCAATCAAATCATATGAGATACTCTGTTATTATTATCTGAAGCAGTCACAGAGCAAATCCTGGATTTGATCCGTGGAAGGGAACCTAGCATGCGCCATCAAGAAGCATCCATAGTTGAGCCTTCCATTTCTGAGTCCACTAGAGAGCCTTTAGAAGAGGAACTCCATAGTCATTGCCTAATAGATGATAATTTGAGTCAGTATCCAACCTATCTGAATCTTGATTCAGACCTTGATCATATCACTGCAAAAGAAGAACAGGTGGAAATTAATAAAACTTCCGTTGAAGAGCAATCAGGTGGTCATATTGTAGTTGAAGACCAAGTTTGTGAGGATAGAAATGAACATAGTAATGTTTTTCCTTATCAAATGAATGGTGAGGATCATTTATCCTCAATTGAATGTAATGAACAATCTCAAGAAGAACAACCGCATGATGATGATATTCTAGTGAGCGAGCTTGACCTAGAATCTTCTTTGTCACATTTGTCGAACTGGAATCTGTGTCCGAATAATCATCAAGAGCCTCCAAGGAATGATTCTTGTAATGATGCTGCTATTCCTCGTCATACTTTTGATCAAGGTGATTTGGTTGAGGAGATTAATCATAGTGAGTCTAGTTCTTGGGATGTTAGTTTTAATCTTGCCAATTTCTCTAGCAAATGCCCCACATCACATGGAAGATTGGTGTTAACATCTTTAGGTGATACAAATCAAGTCTTAATTTGCCAATCCACCCTCCCATCCCATCTGTTGAAGTCCTCTATGGTATCATGCTGCACAGAGTCTCGAAAGTGCCAAATGGTCAATGGTAAAACATTTTATCTCCTTTCATCCTTGGTGCATAATGTTTTCAACTTTTTTAATTTCTTTGATTGGATGAATGAAAAGCTATATAAAGACCAATTCCATATTTTCTCATTTTATAAACAACAAATGGGGTTAATCTCAATTTCTAGTTTAAAGATTTTTAATTTGTTTCTATTTTGTTTCACCATTGATCATACTGAGGGAATGATTGAGCATGCTGACCAAAAAGATGAGGGAAAAAATGATGGCCTAGGAGGGTGAATGATGTATCGTATTCTTTTCTTTCATCAAATTTAAACTTGCATAAATTTTATGATCTTATCGATCTATGGATGGAAGAAGTCTACAACAATCAATCTCATCCCTGGCATGATTTCATTTCTTTTCATCCATGTTTTTCTTTAATTTTCAAACAACAAGTTATAATGGCTTCAATTTTCATTCACACTGCTCGCAAGCCATCTTTGATTTGTTGTATAATTAACTGTAAAGAAAGCTCAATAGGTTTGTTCAGCAAGTGGTTGCATTGGATTTATGATTTTACCTAACACTTGTCTAAACTGGTTAAAGTAGGTTAGGTAGGATTAAACAAGCCTTTCCCGGCAGTAGTGTAGAACTTTGCTTTGTTGTCTGAAGCTCACCTTTGAAGCTCTTAGCATAATTTTGTTATCCCACAAAATAAAAATCAAACTTTTACTGAAAGTTATGGTTATAGAATAGATTTATTTTCTGCTTGTCAGTTTCATGCATCTTTATTTTTAGTATTTTATATATTATCCACATATTGTTCTAACAACCGGTCTATGAGTTTGGTATAGCTTTGGACATGTTGCAAGTAGTCAGATACATTCTTGGTAGCGGTTGCAGAGCTGGATGGATTGATCAAGGATGCGAGAAGCATAGTGCGAGTACCAGAGATTCTGAGGTTCTCAAGCGCTCTTTTCAGCAGAGCACTTGTCCCAGCTGGAGCCAGATGTTATCACATATATAGTAGTTGGGCTACCATATTCTATTTTTCAGACACAGTACATTTTTCAGCCAGATCTCTTACATATGAGATACTGAGATGAGCAGTTTATATGGATCATTTTTGTATTTGTGGACTATTGTACTCTCTCATGTCAGGACTGAATCTCGGGACACTCAGATTTGAGGACCGATGTAGTCATTTATGTCATTTTCAGAGCAGTCACTGATGCCCAGTTTCATGTTAGTTCTTTCTCATTGGACAAATGGTGTCTCAGATGGATTATATTGCATGGTTATGACTCAGCATTTTATATTGTGTTATGGTTATTATTGCTCTGATACTGATTTTTGTGACATGTGTTAACTTGTGGTATCATGATCTGGCGGTCATAATTATATTGACTTGGTTGTATCTTGTACTATTTATTGATGTCCCTACTTAGACTTGGAAGTTCTTGATCTATACTCATTGGTTTTATCCTCCTTAGGGAGAATAGAGGTAGTCATTCCCACCATTGTTTTGGCTTGCTAGTGTTGGCTCCATCATTCATTGTCTTCACCCATCCATTACCTTCCATTTTAGTTTTCAACCTGACTAACTTCTTGACTTATGGCATGGAGGACCTTTCTCCCCACTAGAACTTTTGTTGGACAAACCTCCCTGTTTATATTGTGTATCGGCTCTGAGTTGGTGACAAAACTTGCTTTTGGTAAGTTGGATTGTATACCTAAATCATTCTGGTCGGTTGTCCCTATGTTTGGCATTGTGCAGATCTCCCCCTAGTCACTTGAGGTGTGTTGGCTAAAACTAAAATCTCATGTACTACTTGTATTGGAAATATTGAATATACGCCCATGGAAAATTAAAATTATAAAACTATGTTTCTTAACATATGTAAAAAGGGCAAGAGCAATGAAGTGCTAAAATACTCCTTGAAGAGTATAAGAAAAGGTCCAAAAAAACAATGGTTAAAAATATGCTATATCCAAAAATCGTTGACCTTATTAAAATAAATATGTCCCGGATGAAAGCTGCGATTAGCTGTGCTTTTAAGCATTGGTGAAGTCCCAAAAGGGTCATAAAGGCCAAAAAGACCACGGAATAAAATGATGATTCTAATGAACTTGGATCAAGCTTGATGTAGACATGATGCCTAAGTTGAATAAACACTCTCTAAACAACTCACCCATTTGTGAGGCACTGCCATTCCTTGTGTTGTTGTTTGTTTGACATTGGTTATAGTGAGTATTCCCTTTCCTTATCCAAAGTGTCATGAGGTTGAGTAGGAAGTCATCCTTTGCCTTAACCTTGTCATTTTCACCCTTCACCCTTCACTAGCAAATTGGCTACAGCTATGAAGTGAGTATAGTTTTGAAAGTCTAAGTCTGAGTAATAATAAATAAAGCCTTATATATGTATTGGTTGATGTACTGCCAATGAAATGAATGCTACTTGTTGTGATTGTTACTTGAATGAGTTGTAGAGCATGTCTTAACCTTTTAACACTTGCAGCGGATGGATATAGTTTGAGTTATTATTGGTGTCTGGTTATTCACAGATGGTTATATTGTTTATTGGGTATGATTGATGATCAGATAGAGACCTATGAGGGGTATGAGTATACACTTTAGATGGATTGGGACTCTCTGAGTCTAATGAGACAGTTTATTTCCAGTTTCGGGCACTTACAGATGTGATCAGGCTCGCTCTGCCTTTCTGATGCAATTTTTCTTCACAAATTGATATTTTCAAGCAGGGAGATGTTTCAGTTGGATCTCCTAGGGCGTTGTAGGGGCATAGGGGGGTGCAGCCACTTGTTTGTACCATTGTACCCCCATCCCAGAGAGCTTGGTGGGCTCAGTTTGATAACTCAGGCACCCTAGGAGGCTGTTTTAGCAGGATCACGTTTCCCGAGGTAGATTAAAAATGATTAAATGGCTATTGAAGAAATTGATTTGGGCTACTGAGGCAAGGAAATGACATGGGATGAGTCATGATGGTGAGAGTGGTGTCCTCCACACCTCCTCTAGCAGTTGCAGCTCCTGATTGGGCCCACACCTATTTTTTTGGGCATTTTTTATTATTCTGTGGAGCTCTTTTTGGAGGCTCACGATTTCCTCAAGGAGGCACAAAAGTCAAATAATTAAATTGTTATATTATTTATTGTGCCATGCGGACACCCAAAGGGAATTAGTCAAACACTCCTTGGACCCACCATGTGCTTTCATTTATTTCTTGTTGAGTGGGTTACCTTTTTAGGGTGGGTTAGTCCACTTTGGTAAATTATGGTTATATTGATCTATGTGTTGTATGTTGAGCTCATCTCAACCATTGATTAGAACATTTCATCTTTTAATCTTAGCCACTCGTTTTGAAAGTGGTTAAGATTTGGTTATGATTGAGGTTCTCTCATTTTTATTTAAAGGAGAGAGCTTCTCATTTGTAAGGGGTCTTTGGCTCTTGGATCTAAATAATAGAAAGACTTTTTTTTGTGGAAATTTTCTGGATCTGCTTTGCATTTGATGTGCTCAAATGGTGATTAGCTAGTCTTCAATTTCCTAGCATTGTGGAAATTCTCGTGAGATCTATATTTTCGTGGCTATCATTGTTTTGTCTACAGGAGGGCATTTTGGCTGGAGCATTTTTGTAGGGGGACCTCAACTCGCTCGGTTCTCTTCGTCTTGGATCAAGGGGTTTTCATTAGTTTGATTGTGATCTATGATTACTTCATTTTACTGTCTTGTAGCATTCAGTTTCATTATCTTGTATTAGGAAATCTAATATGGTTGACGTTTGCTCGTGCAGGGTAGGGGGTGCATTGGTGGCTTGGAGCTTGCATATGCCATAGAAATCACGGGGATCTTCCAAAATTGATCTGGAGAGCAAAGATCATCACTGTTACAGACTTCTAAAAGATTTTTGAGGTAAGATCCAATAGGTAAGTCTTTTCTTTTCAGATCTTATTCCATTGTACCTTGTTTTTCTTGAAACTTTTTTGCTGAAAACTCCTAAAACACTAAAAACTCTAAAAATCAATAAATCAGGGAATAGTTTGATCTTTTGCCAAACCATTTTTGGGTTTCATAGATCAGGCCTCCCCTTCATCAAATAAACTGAAACGCTGGTCAAATTCCTCACAGTTTGACCTAGATCTGATTTTTAAGCAGAAAACTACATAACTCCCCACTGAAAAATTGACCTGTTAGGGTTTTGAGTTTTTTTGAATTCTAACTTCTGACTTCAGAGACAGATAGATCAGGTCCCACACAGCCTAAATCAACCCCAATGCTGTCCAATTGCTTGACCTTTTGACCTAGATTTGAAAAGTTGACTGAAATTGCCCTAGTGCCCTCACTGAAAACTGGACTTTTCTGGAAGTGATTTTTTCTGAGATCTGACGAGATAAGCTGATAGATCAGGGCCCAAGCACTCCAGAACACCTCCAACACTGAGCTAGTTCTTCTCAATTTGCCCTAGATTTGAAAATTTGGTTTTCAGCCTCCTAGCCCCCTTCGATCAGATCTTGACTTTTCTAGATCTGATTTTTCTGCTAATTTTCTGATTTGGGCTTGCAGATCAGGTCACCCTGACCTCTTTTCTCCCTCAACGCTGAGCCATTATCCTCCAGGTGACCCTAGAGCTCCAAATCTGTCCTTCTAAGCCCTAGCGCTAGCCTTCCATAGAGCTGGTTTTCCTGTACCTTAGCTTTTTCGGATCAATTACTTGTTGGGTTCGTAAATCAAGGTGTATCCCAGGTGGGTTCTCTGAATCGTTGGTTTACTGCTGACTCCATTGCCCAATGCACACAAAGCACTGATCTCCTAGCTAGCGTTGCCCTTAAACCCTCATCCTTTTTCCTTTACCAACAATGACTGATAGCTCAAATACCTTTCATTGAGTCTGCCTTCTAGGCACTAGATAGTCCCAACTCTATCCTTGTTTACCCTGTCACAGTTACGTTTTCCAAGACAGTGGTCATCCCCATCAGTTGCTAGTACCTAAACCCAAGAGCTAAGGTTTCCATTTACCTTGCACCTTAAGTACCCTGAAACCCCATCTGATCTTCTTCTGGTGTCTAGGTTTGATCTCTCCTGTCAGGAGCAGATCTGGGTCTCCCCCATTGTTGTCTTGGACTAGGATAACATAAAGTGAAGGCTGCCTTGATTGGCATGACAACCATCTATTTGGGAGTCTAGGCAGTCATGGTTCCACCCCTTAGTTGCTTGCCCCTCTACCATCCATCCTGGATCCACCTAACATAGGCAACTACAAGGCGGGTGATAACATAACCCCTTTACAAGACAGTGGTTTGACAGAAGAAGTGTCATTCCACAAATAGAATCGAGGCATGAAATGGAGATGTAAATTTTTGATGCTCTGGTTGTTGACACCTTTCGAGTCAACTGCAGATATGTTCGTTAATGTTGTAATTCTATGCATGCCTAGAAAATTCGGGTCGTGGCCCCCATTTACAGCTTGTATCGTGCAACTAAGTGCTAATAAAATACAGGATTTCCAGTCAATCAAGGTTGTGAATACATTGATCGCGTAAGGATGGCTATCATGATAACCAAACAGTGTTTGAAATGGCTACGGAAGAATGGTTTTACTGCCAGCATATTAAGGGAGACCTCCGTGGGTACATATACAGCAAATCCTGAGGACAAAGTCAGCGTCGGAGGTTAAGTTTGATCAGAGATCGTGATCTCTCATCCTTGGCGGCCAAATCACAGGGTTTTTTTAGTCAAGATACCGAGGATCGATAAATTATTTGTCACGAATGCTTTTGATGGATTTGTTGCATGAAGAAGGGTCAAATTTACTGTTCATTAAAAGATTATTTACATGCCAAAGTGCAGCGCGTCCTCATGGTCACCGATGAGTTTCCACCTATTATGCTGATGGAGAAATCTGTGGTGTTAGAGCCCGAGATCTTCTACTTAACGCCATGTGGTGCTTTGGAACCCACCACTTCATCGTGCCAGCCATTGACGATCCCTCTCATGTGTGATTTGTTGAGGCTTTAGTGGATGACGGATCTTTGGCGGTATTCTCGTAGCCACGCTGAGTTTTAAACCTGTTGATGTATCCACTGAATGATCCACATCTGGCCTGTCTTCATTAAGCCATCGATTGCATAGAGTTAAGCTTCCCTTGTTTCGACTGCTGATATGGACGTTTTTATTCATGTGGAAGAATTGACCAGTCACGGGCCATCCCGTGTTCCCTGTTTTTCAGCTGAGTGGATGTTGGTGAATATCTTCGGATGGAGTAGCTAGCGTATCCATGCGTCGCGCAGCGTTCTTGCAACTGACAAAATTATTAGTGGTGATTTGAGCGTATTCTTCAGTGATTTAATTTACTAGCAGCAGAATTTTTGGGTGACCACTAGTGAAGTCGTGAAGGTTGGAGCGCCTGTTTTCGTGGCATTTTTTATGCAGTTAACGTGGCCATTTGTTGACCCATGATTGGCAACTTTCCATTCGAAGACTCCATCTTAGGGTTGTTTTACTCAGTTAGCTGGTGTTTTCATTTCGTGGCTGTTGGAGCGTGCCATTGATTGTCCACCTTTGGATGAGGAAGAATAGCCTAAGTAATTATTACACTTTAGTCATGTAATTGTTTCCTTAGATATTAGTGGAGGAAAAAGTGGACCTAAATTTTTCCACTTTTTTCCTTTTTATTATTATTTTATTAGTTTGGCTTTGAAAAAGAGAGATAGTCTTTTTGGTCTATAAAGAGCATGGCTCTTTTATTGTAAGGGATGGAAAACCTGGGAGGATTTTTCCCCAGAGATTAATAGAAAATATATCTTTTCAGGCTTTTATGTTTCATCAGTCGAGTACCCTTTATGGTGCGTGGCATTAACCTGTGTTTTGAGCATTAGTTGTTAGCTTCTTTTTTTTTCTATGTCTACATCTGGGGACCATAAACAGACGCTCTCGTCCTATTGGAAGGCGAAAATCCCAGCAACTGCTTTCTTTTCCCCTTTGTGAGCGTGCATGCACGGGTTGGATGCCTACATTTTATCAAGCTTGATTATGTAGCATCTCCTTTGTTTGCATAGCGCATCCTCTGCTTTTAGGAAGAAGAAGACCTAGTAGCTGCCCCTCTGATGCAAGGCCCTCGTGGGTTCTCCCCTAACTCCATTTCTCCCTTTAGGTATACCGACACTGGTCCATTAGTGGGGTTTTGATCCTTCCTTTCTTCTGTCAACCATTCAAATACTCTTATGCTACAACCATTTCGCTAAGGCAACCTCTTCCAATCACCCTGTCCGCAACTGTTTCCTGCCTTAGCGATCTTAACACTAGGGACACCCCCCTTGAGTTGGAGAAGAGCCAACCTAAAGCAAGGAAGAGAGGAGCGTGGTGACAGTGGCTGCTCTTTTCGCAGTTGCCATTGGGCCGATGTGCCTAATTTTGGGCTTTGACACATGCACGTTGGTCAGGATTGGAAACAGGCATCATTTCGAGCATCATCATCTCTGGCATCATCTCTGCCATCATCTCAAGCATCATCATCTCTGCCATCATCTCAAGCATCACCTACACTATCAATATATAAACACTGAGCTAAATCACCCACAACATAATTAAATGTTGGAATATCATCTGCAACTGATTGCAGGAACTCATCCGCAAGCAAATGCAGGATCAATCATCGCGAACCATCCTCAGCCTATCAGTGCTAGGACCACTCTCAAGAGAGTGTCCTTGTCCACAGAACCGTCCTCAGAGAGGACCACTCAATCAACGCGGACCGTCCTCAGCCTATCAGTGTTAGGACCACTCTTAATAGAGTGTTCTTGTCCACAAAACCATCCTTAGAAAGTACCACTCAATCAACGCAGGCTGTCCTCAGCCTATCAGTGCTAGGACCACTGTCAATAGAGTGTTCTTGTCCACGGAACCATTCTCAGAGAGGACCACTCAATCAATGTGGACCATCCTCAACATATCAGTGTTAGGACCACTCTCAATAGAGTGTTCTTGTCCACAGAACCATCCTCAGAGAGGACCACTCAATCAACGTGAACCATCCTCATCCTATCAATGCTAGGACAACTCTCAATACAGTGTTCTTTTTCACGGAACCGTCCTCAGAGAGGACCACTCAATCAACGCGGGCCGTCCTCATCCTATCAATGCTAGGACCACTCTCAATAGAGTGTTCTTGTCCACAGACCTGTCCTTAGAGAGGACCACTTAATCAACGCGAACCATCCTCAGCCTATCAATGTTAGGAGTCAGGACCACTCTCAATAGAGTGTTCTTGTCCACATAACCACCTTACAAGTGAATGCAAGATCACTCTCTAGAAGAGAGTACTATCATCGTAGGGCCACATCTCGTTGGGATCTTCCTATTTGAAGATACGACCAACCTTCCTGGGATCTTCCTTGTGATGATGCAATTAATCATGTTGGGATCTACCCTTAGTGATACGAACAGTCATACTAGGATCCACCCTTGGTGATATCACCAACCATATTGAGATCTACCCATGAAGATACGACTAGGCTCTCTATACATTGACTAGACCACTGGGGCTCATCATTCTTTTCTTGTACATCCAACATACTGGAAAACTCAACTAGCCTTCTCTATACTAGAATACTATTACCATCTCATTCTCTCATCATCACTCCCTCTTTCTAGGGAGGTCCTTTCTGACTACACCAACCTTGTCTCGAAAGTGTTCAAACTTTACACGAGATAGAGGCTTAGTCATCTCATCAGCAACTTGTTCCTCTGTAGGAACATACTAGAGCTTCACCGCTCCTCTCTACACCATATCCCAGACTTTATGAAACATCGGGTTCTTTGTTAGCTTGATGCAACTCTGCTTGTCACTATTAGAATTTGAATGCCATTTAAATCTTCAAGTAGATAGTTCTAATAATGTTTGCAGTAAATGGAGAATGAAGATACAAACTGAACAAAACAAACCACACAGGAATCGTACAAGTATTGCTCAGGAATTTACAGTATCATTCACAAATAATAATATTCGGTGTTACAATAGTTTACATAGGAAGAATTCGAATGCATGGGGTATGAATTCGAATCTCCCAAGTGGATATGACTGTATCTAACTGAATCTCTAACTCATGGTCTCCCAATCAATATCGGAGTTCAAAATCAACTCCCAGATGTCCAACCAACTCAAACAAACAATGACATCTAGTTAACTCAGTGCAACTAAGTGTGTTAGGTGGGCAAAGGTGCCTACTCCACATGCATCCATGCATTATCCATGCAAGACATGCGCTAGCTAATTGTTTGAGACCTAACTGAAAGTAACTGAGGGCTAACTGAGACTAACTAGTACTAACTCCAACTAACTGAAGTAGGTTGGTGCCGGGACTCCCAGTGGCTCCTAAAATGTAGGGATTGGTCTAGGAGGTGCCCAAACTGATGCATGCACATGCAATAAGTGGCAGTTAACCTCTAGCAGTGTTTCCCACACTCCAGTGACTGGTACATGTGTCCCCATTAAGCCAAGTGGACCCAATGGTACTAGTGGACCTTGTTATCACATATATAGTAGTCGGGCTACCATACTCTATTTTTTAGATTCCAATACATTTTTCAGCCAATTCCCCTACATATGAGATGCTAAGATGAGCATTTATAATGGATCATTATTTGATTAATGGACTATAGTACTCTCCCATGCCATGACCGAGTCTCAGGACATTCAGATTTGAGGACTGATGTAGTCATTTAGCCATTTGCAGAGCAGTTAGTGGTACCCAGATTTGCATCAGTGTTTTTTCATTTGACAAATGTTGTTTCAGATGGATTATTTACATGTTATGACTCAGCTTATATATCTTGTGTTATGTTTATCATTGCTCTTATACTCATTCTTGTGACATGTATTAGCATTTAGTGTCATGATTTGGCGATCATATAAATATTTGGACTTGGATGTATTGTTATTATGTATTGATGTCCTTACTCAAACCTATAAGTTCTTGATCTATACTCATTGGTTTTACCCTCCTTAGGGAGAATAGAGGTAGTCATTCCCACCATACTTTGGCTTGCTAATGTTGGTTTCATTATTCATTGTCTCCACCCATCCATTACCTTCCAGTTTTGTTTCTAACTCGACCTACTACTTGACTTGTGGCATGGAGGACCTTTCCCTACTAGAGCTTTTGTTGGACAAGTCTCCCTATTATTTGTGTCTCGGCTCTAAGTTGCCTAGGTTGTGTTGGCTAACCTGAAACAAGTAGCGCTGCCATCAATGCAATGTATTTGGAAATAAAATGAATATCTTATGAAAAAATCCATTCATGAAAAGTAATGTTTTTAAACATACGTGAATGCAAGGCTAGCCTAATGAATTTGGCTTTGAAGTACAATGAAAAGAATATCTTAAAACATTCATGAAAAATAGTGTTTTTCAACATACATGAATGTATAAAGCCTAAATAATAAAAATCCGTATAATAAAAACATGGACCAAGGTTATGGAAAATCAAAGCCCCAAAAAAGCAATGGTTCCTAAAGTTATACATGACGATTGTTGGCCTTACTTGTATTGAGTTGGATTGTGAACATTTGTCAAGGTGATAAGCACCTCTGAAGTAACTCACCCATTTGTGAGACACTGCCATCCCCTTTGTTGTTGCTTGTCTGTCATATGCTAGAGTGAGTATCCCCTTTCCATATCCGAAGTGTCACAATTTCAAGTTGGTAGTCACCCTTTGCCCTAGTCTTGTGAATTCTAGCCCTCACCCTTCACTAGCAAAATGATTACAACTATGAAGTGAGTATGGTCTTGAAAGTCTGGTCTAAGTTATAGTTAATAAATGAAATCCTTTATATGTGGTTGATAGATCGCCAGTGAAATGATTACTACTTGTTATAAGTGTTATTTGAATTTTGAATGATTTGTAGAGCATGTCTTGACTTGTGAACACTTGCAGCAGATGGATGCTAGCCTGAGTTATATTACCGGTTATATGGTCATTTACAGATTATTATTTTGTCTATCTGGATGTTTTGGATGATCATACAGAAACCTAGAGGGGGTATGAGTATACACCTTAGATGGATTTGTACTCTCTGAGTCCAGTGAGACAACTTGTTTTCAATTTCGGGTACTTGCAAAGATGATTTGGCTCAGTGTACCCTTCTGGTGCAGTTTTGCCATACTTGATGGCCTGTCTGAGTAAGGAGATATCTTTCTTGGATCTCCTAGGGCGCTGTATGAGGGATAAGGGGTCCAGCCACTTGATTGTACCATATTAACCACTGGATAACGCAGGAATCCTAGGAGGAAGTTTTTGGCACTTCACATTTCTCGAGGCAGATAAAAAATAATTAAAATGGCTACTGAAGAATTCGATTTGGGCTACTGAGGCAAGGAAATGGAATGGGATGAGTTATGATAATGAGGGTGATGGCTTCCACTTCTTCTCCAGCAGTTGCAGCACTTGGATGGACCCACATCTATTTTTTGGGCATATTATATTATTTTCTAGAGCTTTTGGATGCTCACGATTTCCTCGAGGCACAATTTCACATTTAAAAAATTATATTATTTTTATTGTGCCATGGGGACACCCAAAGGGAGTTAGTTAAAACTCTCTGGACCCACCATGTGCTTCATTTATTTTTTTGTTGAGCGGGATCCCCTCTCCTAGGGTGATTTAGTCCACTTTTATATTATATTATGGTATTGATCCATGTATTGTATGTTGAGCTCATCTCAACCGTTGATTAGAACATTTGTATCTTTTAATCTTAGCCACCCATTTGCAAAGTGGTTAAGATTTTGGTTCTCTCATTCCTATTTAAAGGTAAGAGTTTCTCATTTGTAAGGGGGTCTTTGGCTCTTGGATCTGGATAATAGAAAAAAAAATTCTTGTGGATATTTTTGGATCTCCTTTGCATCTGGTGTTCTTCGATGATGATTGGAAAATCTTTTGCTTCCTAGAATTTGGGTATTTGTTTTGAGATATATTTATTTTTCGGGAAACATTGTCTTGTCTACAGGAGGACGACTTCAACTTGGGTGTTTTTGCAGGGCTGTCTCAACTCGCTTGGCTTGGATGCGTTTTGTATCAAGGGGTTTTCATTAGCATCAATGCGATCTATGATTTCATCTTGCTATTTTTCTGTAGCTTTTTCTTTTTTCTCATGATGCAGCAAATCTGATATGGTTGACGTTTGTTGTGCAAGAGAGAGGGGCGCAGTGGCTTCTTGGGGCAAAACGTTGAGCATAGAACTCACTCAAATCTTGTCAAATTGATCAGGATAGCAAGGATCGTCATGATCAAGAAATCTACAAGGTTTTCCAGGTAATATCTACAAGTTAGTTCTCTTCTTCCAGATCTCAATCCATTGGCATCTGTATTTCCATTGTTACCTAAAAAACCCTAACTAATAAAAAACCAAAAATATTAAAGATCAAACCGCTTGATCTGAGGACAAACCTTTTCTGGGTTTCATAGATCGGGTCATGCCCTAAGAGAATCTTCTTTAGTGCTGAGCTAGAAGTGACCAGGTTGCCCTAGATCTGGAAAAATGGCTTCCAAGCCCTAGCGCTATCCTCTAGGTTGCCATAATTTCCTGTGATTTGACTTTTCCAGCAAAGCCTCTTTTTGGGTTTGTAGATCAGGTCTATACCTAGGTGGGTTTCCTTCAACCCTGTGCAGAAACTAACTCCATTACCCTAGATCTAAAAGGCACTGATCTCCAACCCTAGCGCTACCCCATCTTTTGCCTCTTTCCCTTGCGTTTTGACCCTCTCTTGTTGACTCGAGTGCTTTGACATTGTCATATCTTCCTTAGAGTCTATCCATCAGTACTAGATAGCCCCAATCCTGTTCTCACCTCTTCTGCATTGGTCATGTTTCCCAAGGCAGTGGATATCTTCACTTGTTGCTAGTAGCTTAATCCAGATCTAGTATCTACCTCATAGGTCACCTGTGTCCCAACTTGGATCAAACCTCATACTTCCTAAGCCCTAATCCAAAGCCTTGGTTCTCCTAGCGACGTCATCCATAGATCTAGGGTTTCCATTACCTTACACCTTACGTACCTCAAGTCCATTTGATTTGATCTGGTGTCTAGGTCTGATCTCTCCTGTCGGGAGTAGATCTGGTTCTCCCCCATTGTTGTCTTGGGCTAAGATAACATAAAGTGAAGACTGCCTCGATTGGCGTGACAACCATCTATTTGGGGGTCGAGGAAATCTTGGTTCCACCTCCTTAGTTGCTTGTCCCTCTACCATCCATCTTGGATCCATCTCACATAGGAAACTACAAGGTTGGTGATAACAGACCCAATTAATTAATTAAGGTTCCTAAGTTAGGATAATTAATCTAATAGCAAGTATGAACAAGGGAGGATTAATAATCCTAAAACCCCCCCTAAATCCTAACTTGGACAACTGTGGGCCCTAGTAACAAGACCATAGGTCACCCAATATACAATCTAAGAGACATTGTTGCCCACCTATTTCGACTAGGTGGCAACTCCATGTACATGAGGATGTACATAATTGTACCTTGGAAAAATCTGAGGATTTTTCACTTCTGCAGGGCTATTGCCCCTTTGTAAAACGAAATGTCCGCTCCCCTGCGTGGGAAAATTAATGTAATTTTATGTGCTAGTGTGGGTCATATGATACGGATGCCACACCATGGAACTGGCTGTTAGGGAAGTCCCCTCATCGAGTGTTTTTCCCTTTCCAATTGAACTTGTTGTGTAAACGAGTTTAATCGGTTTGGTTTTCACTCAAAATCCTCCAAAGTGGTGACGGGCGTCATACCAGTCAAGTCCATGAGGTGGCTAAGGCTTCAAAGAGTGGTTCATGACCATGCTAGACATTTGTGTAGAGTCTTGCGGAGTTTCGTTGTGTTGTATTTTATTTATTTTTTCTAGTTAATTAATTCCACCCCATGGTGATTAATTAACCCAGTTTTTGATGTAATAATGTAATCGCTCAAGCATGGCATTTTGTAATAGGGGCTATGAATGCAAAGTTAATTGCTATGAAACCCCCTAAGCCACTGCTTCGAGTCCCATGTCATTCTGATGAGTGGTTGAGGAGATAGACCATTTTTGTCTAAGCAAGGTCTATTTTTCCTAGGGAATTAATTAAATTCCTTAAGTCAAAAATTCATATTATTTGATTTTGGAGTAAAAAATCAAATAATGCCATGGTAAATGGGTTTGGGGGTTCCTAAGCCTAAGAAAACTTACTCCAAAGTTTTTCACCCCCCCATGGCCTAGATATTAAATTTTCAAATTATTTTTTAATTTTTCCTAAGTCAAATTGGAAAATTTTAAAAATTAAATTGAGAACTTTAATCTAAGGTGAATTTATTTTATCCTAAGTCGAAAGGATAAATATTTAAACTCCAAGCTAATTTTAAAAGTGGCAAACCCTAAGCTAAAGATGGGGGCGCTAATGTTAAAACCCTACACCATAAATATAGAGGAGGCGCTATTATTAAAAGGAAAAGCTCCCAAATTCAGAGGAGCGCTACCATCAAAGGGAAGGCGCTACCATTATATGGAGGTTCCACCAATGGAGAGGGCGCATGCTATATTTGGAGGAGGCGCATTATAATAGAGGAGCAAAGCCAATGTTAAGGGGGGCGCTACCATGAAAAACTCCACGCTAAATTGGATGGACGCCAGCTAAAGTGGAAAGGGCCCACACTATATTTAGAGGACGCGCTACATCAAAATGGAGGGGCGCTTACCTTGGGCCCATGATTTTTTTCAATAACCTAAAAGCTCATCTAAGGGTGAGTTTTAAATCAAAAACCTAGATCTAAAGGTAAATATTACTTGGACATGGATTAAACATTATGGCTT
>LPNX011058283.1:191862-367124 GCA_001517045.1 Pseudotsuga menziesii | reverse complement strand
TTTCAGCCTTCCTGAAAAGGGGTTGTATTCACTGTATAGTGAATATAACCTTTGTTTTAGGGCCCCAACCTATTATATATTAGTTAGGGCTTATATTTCTGCTATTTAAACACTGTTTAGGTGGTTGGAAACTGAGTTTCCAGCCCTTTAAATCTCTTATTTCTGCAATATTTCACATTCAGATTTTTTTATGTAAATTTGTAAATTTTGTACTAATCTTTTAACAACAATTTTTTAGTGTTTTCTGTGATTTCCAGCGAAGAATAGCTTGCTGGTTTATGACAGGTTGTGCATGAGTGAAGGAGATTTGATGCCCGAATAGGCCCAGAATCTCTTCAAACTTCAACCGTTTCAAAAGGGGTTCAAACTCTCAACCCTCTCTTTCATATTTTCCTGATTTATTGTAAACCTCAACGAGAGTCTCTTGGGGTATTCTGTAAAGTTCTTTGTAACCATTTGTAATCCATAAGTAGATAGATTAGGAAGTAGAGTAGAAAGTAGGATAATAGTTGTTTCATATTTCTGTTTATGCAAATTTCATTTTTGTTTAAAAGTAATCATACAACCCATTAAACCTGTGTATCCTCTATCCGCTTGTCATCTCCCTTTAGGGACTTCAAGCTGGATATGAAAAACAAGGGAAGTGGGGGCTTAGGTAATTAAAATAACTTCATTTTTCTTGTACTACAATCAAACATTTTTATTTTCCAAGTCCAAGATCAAATACCGGCACCTCCCATAAGGGATATAGCTTGGTTGATCTTGTTGATCGCTTTAAAATAAACCTTGCATGTTAATCACCTAGATAAAATTTGATCTTAAAACTTACCAACAACAACTTCCCACAGCCTGCTCCTCTACTCGGTTATCACCCTCCGGGGTACTCCGAGATACGACCAAGGGACAGGGAAGTCTTAGTTTAATAGGCATCCGTCTAGCCCTTTTTCTGTCAACTAAAAACAATGACCTCAGGAAGTTAGAAGGGGTAGTAGACCGTGGGTGGTCTCTAGGCGCTTCGACGTCCTCCTTGTTGAGCACAGGGGCATTGGGGATTGACCTGTGAGCTACGGGTGGGCTTTGTTCCCACTTTGTTGAGCGCAACAGCATTCCTTCTTTGACTGGAGAAGTTCTAGATCGGGGTAGTCACACCACCGATTCTAAAACTTAATCTAAGAAGAAAAACTTTAATAAAATCAACTAAAATAAACCAAGAGACATTTCAAAACCGGTTCTACAACACTCTCCTATTTCAAGCACTCTTTCACTCCAACATTGCACTACAATTTTTACTTCCAGCACTTTACTTTTCAGTTACATCTATTTACTTTCAATTCTGCAAATGGTCATGTGGTGAATGTTTAAACTGCTTAAGGTCTTTTCATACTTTTAATTTATTGCTGGGTTAATAATCTTCACTCATAACGTTTTTTTGTTTTTTTTGTAAATCTGATTCATTGTCCATATTGGTAAATCATCTATACATTGTTTAATGTTTTATCTCCTCACTGTTTATAATTATATCGTTTATTCATTTATTGCATTGTTATAGTTTAATCACAGATTAAGTCTCAATTTTATTTGTAAAGTTCATAAAGACGTAATCTATCTTTTGACTCCATTATTTAGGCACTGGTTTAGAGAAAAGGGTTGATTGTCATTTAAATCTTGCATATTGCATCTGATTGTCATCTCTCAGAACCTTAGCCTCATTTCTTATTGAACGATCCCTTTAATTAATCTGTAATTAATTAATAAACCTGGAACGTAGTTTTCCCATAGGGACTACCCCCCTTGGCTTTGTTGGGATCTTGCCTAAACGGAGGAGTTGTGGACTGTGGTGACAGTGGTCCCCAGCTCTCACTTGCCCCCAAGGACACACATAGCAGGTTGTGACTTTCCTGCATCTTAAAGTGTGAATTAGGCGGCAACAGACATAATACAAATGAGGTAGGAAAACCTCTTGGGAAAACCCCTCTCAAAATAGGAACTGAGAATCAAGCCTTAATGCCCAAAAGAGACCTGAGAAAGGCAAATCTCTTTTTGGTAAAAGACTTGGTAAAAATATCTGCAATTTGATCCTCTATCAGATAGTAGTGCAGCGTGATAGTTCTATCATGCACCGGTTCCCGAATGTAGTGCATGTGAACCTCTATCTGCTTTGTCCTTTGTTTCTGGACAGGATCACTAGAGATCTTGATTGTACTCTGGTTGTCACAATAAAGATCTACTGTAGGTGAAGTCTAAATCCCGAATTCTGTCAAGCTGCCATGCAGCCAAACTGCCTGAATAGTTGCATTCACAACTCCCCGATACTCTGCTTCTGCTGAAGAAAGTGCAAGGGCTGCTTGCTTCTTGCTGGACCAACAAATTGGCCCAGATCCAATCATGAATACAAAACCCAAGGTGGATTTCCTATCATTTCCATCTCTTGCACAGTCTGAGTCTGTGAAGCTTGTGAGATCCAGCTGTGCTCCAGCAACATAGTGGATCCCATAATCAATAGTACGCTGCACATAGTGCAAGATCCTCTTTGTTGCCTTCCAGTGCAGCTCATGTGTCTCCTGCATATATTTGGAAGCAACACTCACAGCATAGGATATGCCTGGTCTAGAATGAGTGAGATACAAAAGGCTTCCAATGAGTTGTCTGTAGAGAGTGTTGTCCACCAAAGGTGTGGAACCACCTTCTTCAAGCCTGATGCCTGATAAAAAAGGGCAGGGGGTTGCCTTGCAATCCTCCATGTGGAATCTCTTAAGCATGTCTAATGAATATCTGCACTGTGAGATCATGATTCTCGAAGTCTTTTGACTTACTTCGAGACCAATGGACTGTCTTAACAGTCCTAAGTCAGTCATAGCGAATGCTTTATTAAGCGCAGACTTGATGCTGCTCAATCTAGCAGCAGAGCTACTAGTAATGAGCAAGTCATCCACATACAATACAACTAGAAGCAAGAACCCCTCCTTCTTCATGTAGACATTGCAATCAGATTTGCACCTTTCAAACTTCTGAGAGATGAGGAAGGCATCCATCTTGGAGTACCATGCCCTTGGGGCTTGTTTAAGTCCATACAGTGATTTCCTCAGTCTGCAGACTAAGGAAGGATCATCAATAAACCCCTCAGGTTGTTTCATATATATCTCCTCCTCCAAATCACCATGGGGGAAGGCACTCTTCACATCCATGTGATGTACTTCCCATCTCTTGGAAACAACAATGGCCAATACCAGCCTGATGGAGTCCATTCTAGCTACTGGAGCGAATGCCTCATTGTAGTCCAAGCCTTGGACCTGAGAATATCCTTTTGCAACCAACTGAGCCTTGTACTTGCTTGTGGTCCCATCAGCAGCTATTTTGGTTTTGTAGATCTGTTTGCATTGTACCAACTTCCTTCCTGGAGGTAAGGAGACAAGTTCCCAAGTCTGGTTGTCATGTAGCGAATCAAACTCCTCATCCACGGCTGCCTGCCATCTAGGATCATGGCAAGCCTCCTTGAAGGATTGAGGATCTGACCCAAGCATCATAAAACACCTCTCAGTAAGAAGAGGATCTGTGTGAGACAGTGCAACACTCTCCTTCTGATACTGGGACCTCGTTCTTCTTTTTTCATATGAATCCCCAGCACCATCTCCAGCTGCTTCTATGAGCTGCTTAGCCCATTTAGGCTGCTGGAATGAGGTAGATGTTGGATCTGGATCTAGATCCCTTTGAGGTGTAATCTCAATGTCTGGATCATGCTGGGATGACTCCTCTTCCGAATCTGAATCTGAAATGTCAGGATTTGAAACTGAAATTGCAATAGGAAGTGAAGGAATGTTTATATCTTCATCTACTTCGAATGAAAGCTGTGGTGATGCTGGAACTGTGTATGGCATGAAGTGAGATAAAATATATGCCTTGGAGGCATGATCAACAATTCCTTTCGCTACAAGCTCCCCAGTTGAGATTTTTGTGATCTCCACTGAGTCAGGTCCAAACACCACTTGCTTTGGTGAGCTGGTGTGAGTCATCTAGTAAACAAACAACATATTAGTTGCAAGGGAGGGCACATATAGGACATCTCTGAACACACCATGCTTCGCTCTGATGGTGCCTCTTCCTGCTGCTGGAATTTGGGAATCATCTCCCATGTGAATAGTAGGTCCTTCATTGATATTGAGAGAGGAGAAGACATCCTTAGAGGCCACCATGTGATTGGAGGCTCCAGAATCAATCAAATAGGCTGTAGACCGAGGTAGTCCTGCTTTCAAAGAATGACATCTTTCATGTCCATTATCTGACTTCTTTGCTCTTTGTGGGGAAGCAATGTTATGCTGCTTGAGAATAGCAGTCATCTCATCAAGTTGCTTCCTCCTACAATGTTCTTCAAGATGGTACCCTTTTTCACAGTGGGGACATAACTTCTTTTCAAACTTCTTCTTTTTAGAGCTGGAGGCCCCTTCAGAAGCTTGCTGATTTTGTTTAGGCTTCGAATCAGCTGCCTTTGGTTCCTTCTTCTTTGATTTCCCCTTTGCATGCGCTTTGGATGTCTTCATGACTCCCATTCTCATCAATTTGTCTTGCTCTTTGATTAAGGACTCGGAAAAAGAATCTAATGAAGGAACCTTCCTATCAAGAAAGCTTTCCCGCTTGGAATGAAATATGGAAACAAACACAGAATACTCAAGGCCTAGTTTGCTGAGTATGGAAAGGACATTATGCTCATCCTTCCGCTCTATTCCGCACTGTCTGTACTGGAGTACTAGAGATTTGAATTTAGTAAAGAATTGCTCAATAGTATTGAAACTGCTGGGATGTAAAGATACCAACTCATTCTCCAGAATGTGTCCCCGAAGCTCATCTTGTTTGTTAAACAAGCTGCCAAGCTTCTCCTAGACTTCTCTGGGAGTCCTCAAGCCTTCTAGGTGGAAGAGGAGATCTCTAGAAATATAAGTACATAAGTACCCAAATGCTTCATCACAATAGTTCAGAAACTTGTTCCGCTCTACCGATTGATGAGGCTCAGCCTCCCATCCATGTATGATCCTGTGGTAGCCATGCTTGTGCAAGGCCAACTGCATATCAATTCTCCAATCAAGATAATTGGAAGTTGTGAGGATCCGTGGTTAAGGAGTTTGAGAACTCATAATTGCTCAGGCAGGAAGACTACAAATACTTCACACAAGCTATGTAGCACCTCTCAATTTCACTGCAATAACACACTAAAACATATGAACTGTTAGAATCATTCTTTTCCTCCCGGCATGAACATTTTTTAGGGTCCATCATGCCCTCTCCGCTGCTCTGAATAAATCCAGAGCTAGCAAATTTTCATAGGGGACTTCTGTGGAAACCCAGCTGCTTCTGATGTTCGATGGGGAGAAACAAGCATGAAACCTGCCTGAGAAGGCTCTGATACCATATTAGAATTTGAATGCCATTTAGATCTTCAAGCAGATAGTTCTAATAATGTTTGTAGTAAATGGAGAATGAAGATACAAACTGAACAAAACAGACCACACAGGAATCAGACAAGTATTGCTCAAGAATTTGCAGTATCATTCACAAATAATAATATCCGATGTTACAATAGTTTACATAGGAAGAATTCGAATGCATGGGGTATGAATTCGAATCTCCCATGTGGATATGACTGTATCTAACTGAATTTCTAACTCATGGTCTCCCAATCAATATCGGAGTTCAAAATCAACTCCCAGATGTCCAACCAACTCAAACAAACAGTGACAGCTAGTTAACTCAGTGCAACTGAGTGTGTTAAGTGGGCACAGGCACCTACTCCACATGCATCCATGCATTATCCATGCAAGACATGTGCTAGCTAACTGTTTGAGAACTAACTGAAAGTAACTGAGGGCTAACTGAGACTAACTAGTACTAACTCCAACTAAGTTAAGTAGGTTGGTGCCGGGACTCCCAGTGGCTCCTAAAATGTAGGGATTGGTCTAGGAGGTGCCCAAACTAATGCATGCACATGCAGTAAGTGGCAGTTAAGCTCTAGCAGTGTTCCCCACACTCTAGTGACTGGTACATGTGTCCCCATTAAGCCAAGTGGACCCAATGGTACTAGTGGACCCAATTAATTAATTAAGGTTCCTAAGTTAGGCTAATTAATCTAATAGAAAGTATGAACAAGGGAGGATTAATAATCCTAACAGTCTTAATAAACAATCCTTCCAATAGTTTGCAAAGCCATGTAGCTTCGCTACAGGCTGAACATGCTGCAATGTACTCGGCCTCCTTCTGCTAAGCCATGAGATCACGCCTGATCCCAAACATCCTGAAGTGCTCTTTCTATCTTTAGCACTTTCTCTTTATATCTACAATGAGTTCATCATGTTAGGTCATCGACATATCCCAGTCTTCCGCATTCAACCTTAAGGTAAAGGTTGGAACCCACTTTACTCTTGGTAAATCCTTAGTCCATCAAGAAGATGTCCATCCTGTTGTACCATGTCAAACTTAGAGATCTTCTATAGTCACTCCCTTTGAAGCAGAGCATCATCCTCCCTCTGCATTTGTACTGTATGTATTGAAACATTCTGTACTGGAGTGACAAGTAGCATCCTCTGCTAGTGATCTTCTATGTATCCATCTGTAACTGGATGTGCTTATCCATGGGTGCCTTCTGAGTTCGTACAAAGCCATTTGTGCACATGTGGTTCTCTACTTGATAGACACTTCTACTTCACTGGAGAAGTGTGTCTTGGTCAATGGAGTATGTCATGCCATAGTCTACTCCCTCTTTCTGAGAGAAACCACGAACATTGCTTTGTATCCTTGATGTTTCCATCTGCTGCATACTTGATCTTGTAGATCTACATGGAAGACACTACGGACTTCCCTTCAATTCTCGGAACCACATCCTAGGCATCATTCCCCATGATCAACTGGTACTCTGATCATAGCTTCTTCCATTTCTCCTTGGCTACTTCTTCATAGCTAGAAGGTTCTGCATCAATGATGTCACTCGACTGTGCCACATAACTAGAGTGTATCTGAGGCCTCTTACTTTAATTGGAAGTTTCATCATACTTTTCTTCATCTTGAATTATCTCTCGTGCCCAAGGTGGTCTTCATCTCTCGAGGTGGATCTACCGCTTGCTTTAGGTCATATGATTCTTATATTCTTCTGAAGCTCTTTCTTTTGCCACGGTGTCTCTGACCTTGGGAGCTTCAAATTCATCTTGTATATTTATTGGATTGTATCTTCTAACTAAACTGCCGTCACTTGTTCTTTGGAACAAGTCTCATCCTTTTTTTCTTGTAGGTGATTGTACATGATCTTTCCTCCAAGACAAATACATCAGTAGCACAGTTAGAAACATTTCATAATGACAAATTCTTACGCATAAAGACATAATCATGCAACTATATTACCCAATACAACATTCATCCATATCCTGTATAAACATGGAAGCTTTCTAGATGCCTTCCATCTCTACCATAACATTATTGAGATTGTGCACTAATCCAAATATGTTAGCAAAGAGGTTTCATTCTAAATACGTAGCAATGGAGTGTTGTATAGCACCATAGGCCACTTACCCATTGCATGCATATTAGTAGTATACTGTTTATTAATGCAAACATTCTATCATGCATACTACATTTCCTTAAACATAGATATGTACATAACTAAACAATGTCATTTAAGCAACAAGATACATAGGAAATGACAATTCAATACTTATCTTTATTTGTTTGGTGGGTGAACTCCTTGATAAGAATAATTGGAGCCTTCTACTTCATCATCTGATTTTGAGAACCTGTCTTTGATTGTTTGGTGGGTGGATTCCTTGATCCTTATGTCCTGGAGCCTTATACTTCAGCATCTGATTCTGGGAACCTGTGTTTGTTTGTTTCATGGGTGGACTCCTTCTTGATCCTTATGTTCTTGCAAGAATAACTGGAGCCTTCTACTTTCTCATCTGATTCAGGGAACCCGTGTACTAGTTTTGAGTGTCACTAACTGCATTCCTTTTTGTCCAAATACTAAGACGGATAAGAGTACGGTCTTTGTCTTCACTAGTAGAATTCATGTTCCTCATCACTTGAGGAATCTTCTTTTTCTTCTCTGAATTAGTTGGTTCATCATCTTAAGCTGTGTGAGCATGATGTATTTCCTTGTTTGACTTCTTGTTAAGGAGCCTCTATTTCTAGGATATTATCTGCAGCAGTGTCCCTTATCATCACAAGTGTAGTATCGAATGTTGGAAGGATTCCTTTTGTTTTCTATTGTGATAATGGTCCTCCTTCTTTCTATGATTTCTTCTGTAGTAAAATGTGAGAGCTTGATCTATAGTTGCTCTCATATTCTCATCCCTTGTTATGAGCAGAGCTTCTTCTTGTGTGCATTCTTCCCATAGTTTGTTGAAGGAGATCAACTTCCTTCTTGCACATATTCCTTGAGTGAATGAATCCCATGATCTTGGGAGGCCATTCAAGGTTGTAATCTCTGCTTCTGCTTCTTCCACATTATCTCCAATGGCTTCTAGTATCTCCTTGATCTGAGAGATTCTTGTGAAGTAGGATTGAATGAATTCTGACATTTGCATCTTTACATCCTTGAGTTGCATTCTCAAGATCATCTTCTTATTGATGTTCTTTCCTTCATACAAGTTGGCAATTGCATCGAATGTATCCTTGCAAGGATGATACATGTGAGATCCAATGGAGACGGAAATAATCCTCTTGGCTTTGACTAAGTCCTTGTGCTTTGTCTTCATCTCCCTCTGGATCTGTAGCTTCTTCTCCAAGTCATGCTTCTTCAAGTATGAGAAGCATTCTATACTTCCATGGTCAAGAGTTCTCGGCTTCTTCAATATTGTCCCCAAGCTTGGTGTTGTTTGTCATCATGATAAGATTGAGAACCTCAAATGGAAATAGAGAGGATAGAACTTACCAATGAGGTTGCTTCAACTTGATGCTTGCTTGAAATCTTTTCTGGAAGACTGCTTCTAATGAACCTAGTGTTTGATAGAGAAACCCTAATTTTTCAACTTAGGTATCTTTCAGATCTGATTGGATAGAAAGATGTGTCTCTTCAAGGCGAGCTGAGCAGCATACTCATTTTCCCAAAACTGTGGATTGATCATCATAGCGAACTTGTACGGACTTCCACGTGTCATCGTTTCACCTTCGAGGTCTGAAACTCTGACCAAAGAAATTGTAGTCCGTTCCCTATCTGCAGCATCTTGCAAAATTTCATTTGGATCTTCCTATCCCGAGATATAGGAATTCTACCTAGGTCACATGTTTGTGACTGTATTCTGGAGGAGGATGGAACCCTAATTAGGAGGAATTATATCTCCTGAAGTATAGCGAATTTGAGGAAGAAACTTACACACAAGGTACATCAACATTTCATCTTTGGCCTGTCAAAGTTCCAACTCCTGAGCCTTCTCCAATCTCGAGTTATAGCGAAAGTCCCAAGAAGACTAGTTTTTGCTTTCTAGGGTTTTAAGGATGAAACCCTAATCCTCAGTAGTTGCAATTGTAGCAGTGTTTCGGCTGCACAATGACTTCTTTCAGGGTAGCTCTGAAACCATGTTAGGTTTTTAATGGTTATACAAGATCTAATAACATTTAGCATCATAACATCATAACCATATACAAAAGGATCACTAAAAGAAAGATAAGCACAACCACACAAAAGAACAAAGAGATTTATCCTCAGAAACTCTCATGGGGGAGAAAACCCAACAAAAATTCCTTGATATAGAATTCAACCTAGTACAATGTAAGACCCAAAGAATAACACTTATAATACCCCAAGAATAATCCTGGACTGCTTCCTCTCTCCCAGTTGGACTGATTTTTCTCTCTTCTAGTCTGTACGACGTTCTAGGGCATACCCAGATTCAGGTTACTTTCCCTCCTTGCCACCTCTTCTCCGATATGGATATCAGAGAGGCCATCCGGATGATGAACATCAACAAAGCAACAAATGACGAAGGGTTCCACAGCAAAGTTCTTCAAACACGGTCTTCGCCCCCTGGTTAGTTACTTGGTTGATCTCTTCAACCATGTGGTTCGAGAAGGCTTTCCTCCAGTGCGGTCCCATCACATTATTTATCCAATCCACATGTCAAGATCCACCTTTGATCCTAATATCTATAGAACGATCATGGTTGGCCACACGTTATTGAAGTTATACGCCACCATTCTCCACAGGGAATTGTCCAGTGCTCTCGATCAGGGAAACCTCAAGGCTCGAGGCCAGGCAGGGTTTAGGCTAGCTCATCAGACTATTGACCATATATTTACCCTTCGAGCCGTGATCGAGGAGGCACGCCACCATTCCTCGAAGGTGTGCTATTGTTTCGTGGATTTCCGGAAATCCTTCCCAAGAGAAGACATGCATCGGCTCCGGAATATTGGCATCTCGACGACTCTGCTGACAGCTATTATGCGCCTATACGAGTTTGTCCTTGGTTGCCTTCGCATAGTTCGAGGACTGTATGAGTTCATCTAGAGCACTATTGAGGTTAAATAGGGATGCCCGCTATCTCCCACCCTTTTTGGGATCTACATTGATGAGCTAGAAGCTTTTATCCACGAGCATATCAAGGATACAGATGGGTGCCTTTTACACTAGGTATTGATTTCCATTTTACTTTTTGCAGATGATATTGTTCTCCTATCCTCCTCCCCAGAGGGCCTACAGAGGCAGCTTGATGCCTTAGATCTCTTTGGTGATCTTTGGAAATTGACGATGAATCTGAGTAAAACAAAGATTATGATCTTCAATGGGGTCAAGAAGACCTCGGACTTCCACTTCCTATTCAAGGGAGAGGAAGTCGAGATTACCAACACATATACTTACTTGGGAGTGCAATTTACAGGACCCGACTTCAGCTTGCGGCCAACCCTTCAGCCTCGAATCAACAAGGGGCATGGATCCTTGGCCCTTCTAGAGAGACAGTGCTTTCATCATCACTTCCAAGATATCTCGTCCAAGATGAGTCTTATGGACACTTTGATCCATCCCACTGTCCTATACGGTTCAGAGATTTGGGGACCTTCTTTACTCGAGTCGGATTGGCTCTCAGCCGAGAGGGTCCAGATCCTTCTTCTCTATCGCATCATCCGATGCAAGCCAACAGTTCTGCATCACATCATCCTGGCTGAGTTTGGGGCCCAACCCTTCTGCCTTGAGACGATCTTCAAATTGGTTTCCTTCTTGCATCGGGCTTGGGGCATTGCAAGAGCATTAAAGGGTCGGGACAGGTATCCATAATTAGCTTACTGCTCCTCTGAGGCTGTTGCTCATACTCATTCAGGCAGAGCCAAGTGTTGGTTCACTGGGGTTTCGGGGCTACTTGAATCAGCAAGGATTCAGATAGATCGCCTCCGCTCATTCCGGTACTCTTTGAATGCTCCCCTCCACCTTCTTCCCACCCGACAGGAACTGAATAAGATCATCAAAGAGGATATTTACAGGCAGTTCGTTCAGATCACATGGGTCAATCCCCCCGGAGGATTGTGCCCTGTTGCCAACTTATTTGTATCATAGTTGGATTAGCTGAGGAGCCGCCATTTGACAAACATAATGAATTTTTGTGTTCCAGTGCATCAGATGATCCGCCATTTGTGCCTAGACAGTTTTGGCTAGTCAGTTTTTGTTTTAAGTAATTATGACCATGGCCCCGCAGGGTTTGTAATAAAATGTGCTAGTAGGGTGTTTTGAGTGGTTCAGTCTCCTAAGACGTAGAATTTCAACTAAGATATTCCAGGGAGTTTTTTTCCCTTGACAATTATGCTTTGCCTATAGCCGAGTATAATCGACGAGATTTTCTCCCGCTTCCTCCAAAGCTGGAATGCCCGATTTTGAATTCTAGGTTTTGCGGGGTTATTAGAGCCCAATTGAGTATGTATAAACCTACTAGACATTATTAGAATAGACTATGGTCATGTCCTTAGTCACTAGGACCCTTAGAAAAAATTTCGAAAAATTTTTACTAGACGCGTCAATTTTTGGATTTTTAATTTTTGCCGGACGCACTTTACTTTTTGCAAGTTATTAATTAATTTCTAAGTCTCTTGATCTTGCCGGAATCCAAGTCAAGAGCACTCTCTATTGGAGAGCATATTAGTTTTTTGCATCATCCTTGCACTTAGGCATATAGATAGACAAGACTCTTGAACTTTTGTCATAAGACAAAGTCAAGAACGCTCTCTTTCGGAGGGTTTAATTAATTCTTTTAATAAAATTTTGCAACTCACATTCCCCCTCTAATTAATTTACTTCGTTGATATCCCCTAGTATGCTCTGTCGACTTTCATAGTTGGGCTCGTACTCAGAACGGTGAACGGACTTGCTAAGCTCGCAATAACAAGCTAATAAAAATTTTACCCATAACCAACGCACCAACGTTGTAGAAAGCATTCAAGTCTATTCTCAGTAAGGGCGCCGGAACTCCCCGTTGTCTTAGAGTTACGACTAGCTGGTCAATCCTCCAGGACACCAGCCCGAGATACTGGACGGGCCGACATGTCTAGAACGGAATGACTTTGAACACTTTCCTGGTTGGTCTCTGATACCTTCTTTCAAGCCATAATAAACAAGACCATTAAAATATTTAAAACGTACCAAGAGCACTCGCATAACATATCCACTAGCTTTATTTCAAGACTTGTATTTTTGTTATTCTTCAAAGCATTGCATAGCTTCAACTCCATAAGACACTGTTCTATCATTTCATGTGTTATTATTAATTTGGACCATTTGTCCTTTGATTTATAAAATCTTTGTCTGTGAATGCACTTTTATTTTTACAAGTTATTGATATATTGTTCATCTTTTAATCCAGTGCAACAACGTGGATTGCCTTTGTCTTGTGTTCAAATTTTCATAATTATAATCATCTTTCATCATAATAACTCCTAAACAACACCCATCCGCATCATTCGAACATTAAAACTTAACTTAAACACATTGAGCCATTGAAACTCTTTGTTAGGGACTACCCCCCTTGGCTTCGTTAGGATTTAGCCTAAACGAAGGAGCTAGGAGTAGGTGAGAGTACCTGGCTCTGTGCTTGTCCCCAAGGTCACACCTCTCCCACTTTCTCAAGTGAGGAGACAACTTTCGGAAGATTTCTGCTGCTGGTGTGCAATCGACGGACAACATCTTTTGACGCCGTTGCCGGGGACAAATCTTTTTGTTCCTGAATGACCTTTGTTTCTTTGTAGTTTTTACCCTTTTCCCCTTTTTGGTAGATTTTTAGTCCAATCACTCTCAGGAATTAGACTTGAATCCACCTGGCGACTCCACTGTCAGTTAACACCTGAAGGTATTCGACTAGAAGAAACTCTGAAGGTTTGCTTAGTTTCATCCCTGATCCTGAAAAAGTATATAAGAGGAGACTGAACAAACTAGCTTCTCGTAGGATCCTTGTAGAACTTGGATCTGAGTCTGTTTCAGACATCCACTTTTTATTTCAAGAAAACTTAGAAAATTTTCAAAAAAATAACTATTTCTTTAACACAATGGGTGAGTTTTTTACTCAACTAGATTTTACTCAGATAGCAGGTCAGCCTCATGACATTCCCGAAAAGGCTATTGACAAGCTCATGACTTTTAATGGAACTGATGCCTCTATCTCTGCTGAGCAACACATCAGAAATTTCTACAGACACTGTGGTTCTTATGTCAGGGGTGCTGATAAACATGAAAATACCTACATGACCCTGTTTGCTCTGTCTTTGGATGGCAAATCTGGAAATTGGTATGATAGCTTGCCTAACAACTCTTTCACTACCATAGTGGATTTCAAGACTGCTTTCCTCGAAAAATTTGGCAGTAAGAAGGAACCTAGGCATCTAGTGGCAACCTTGACTAGTATGAAGAAATCTGAATCAGAAACCATAGATGAGTTCAATAATAGGTTCACAGAGTTGTCAAATTCTACCCCTGTCACTCATGCTCCTCCTGCAGCTTTCACTTTGGATTATTACATAGAAGCATTAAGTGGCAAGATCCAGTACCAGATTAGAGACAAGGAGCCGACCACATTACTTCAAGCTCAGAATTTGGTTATTAAAATTGATAAGAATATGCAGTCTTCAGGAGAGTCAAACATCCAGGGTTACTCTAGATCATCAACTCCTCTAAAAACTATTGAACCTAAAGGAAAAGAGCCGTCAAACAAAGCATATGAGAAGAGGCTCATGGACCTGACAAAGAAAATGCAACACATGGAAAGGAAGCAGTTAGCATAGATTAAAGAGGTTCAGAATGGGGTCATAACAATTGAAAGAACTCAACCCCCGCCACCTCCTAGAACCTTCCCTACAAGGCCAACATGGCAGAGAAAGAATCCCAACCACGAGCAGAGGCCTCCTCATCAGCTAGAGGCTGCTAATGTGGTTGAAACTTACACGCCATTTTGTAGGGCATGTGAATACCTTCATGAATAATCTTCTTGCTATTATGCATGCTATGTTCAGGAGCATGGTTTTCCAGAGGGTTGTGGTCCTAAAGCATCATCAAGCGATCCTGAGTACATAAACTATGTAGGTGACATGCATGATATTTCTGGAGAAAGTTGGAGAGAGGCAAGACAATATTCAAGAGAGCTTGAGTACATTAACGCAGTTGGACAGCTCCATCCTATCACCACAAAGACTCGGGGTCAAGTCGAAGATTATAGTCAACAATTGGATAACCTCACTAAAAAATTTGGTACTAATCCTACAAATGAGCATAATGATGATAGTTTGGAAGCTTTACTACCTTGTGACCTTTTTTCTGAAGAAGATGACTATGATCATGAGGAGGGATATAGCTAGGGATGTGATACAAGAGAAGAAGAATCCCTTACATCTGAGATGGATGATAACTATGAGACTTTAATTGAAAATCCAATCTTAAAGGTTTCATGTGATGAGAGTCCTCCATGCTCTCCACCGGATGACAAATATTTGGAAAGTTGGGTCTCCTGTGATATCTTTGAAACCCGGCTTTTTGAAAAAGATTGTTTTGAGCAGAATGAGGAGTGTAGACAGGGACTTGATACCAGTGATGAGGCATCTCTCATATCCGACATAGATGGCGATGATGACTATTGGACTTTTATTGAAAATTCAACGTATGATACTTTTGAAAATATTTTTGAGAATCTCATCTATGATGTGTTCAACGAGGGAAGTTTTTATTCTAAAACTTATGAAAGTTGTAAAGAAGAAGAGTCAGAGTTTTCATATGATCAGTCAGAATTGTATCTGAGTATCGGTAATAAGGACTTGAAAAAGCAGTACAGTGAAGAATCAGATGGGATACAACTAGTTGAAGTTTTTTCTCAGCCATCGTCTTCACATATAGATGTTCTTTATGTTTTGGAGAAACATGGGGTTTATACAACGAGTTATCATTTGATAAGCCTTGATGATCAACCTGATGGAGTAATCGACTTCCCTTATCATCCCGATTTGTATATCAGCACTATCCAATCATGGATAGAAGCATCCTGTGCGAGCACCTACCAATTTGGTAAGAAGTTTGACGACATTATTCATGCCTATGATTTCCCATCCAGCTCGCCCATTATGGATCATCATGCAGGTTTTCATTTTCTGAATAAAATTTTCTTGTTTTGGCTGGTAACCAAAGACAAGGAAAAACCCTTTTACATTAATAAAATGCTTAGGTGGTTACATTGGATTTATGATTACACAACCGTTTTTATTTTCATGCTTAGAGTAGGAAAATAGGCTCCTTAAAGTGAGCATTTCCTTTCTGTACTTGGGAATAAATAAATTTTTCAGTCAAGTTTTGTCATTTCTTTGAATAAAACAACTTTTGGATCATTGGCTCTTTTTCATAAAACTTGTGCTACTGAGGTTTTTCTTGTTAAGTGGAGATGTTTTTATAGGATGTGGAAACCAGAGATTTTGATGTTCTCGTATGCTCTCCTTGCATAAGAGACTAGATCGAGCACACGTCCCGCAGTTGGAGCCAGATGTTGCCAACTTATTTGTACCATAGTTGGATTAGCCGAGGAGCCGCCATTTGACAAACATAACAAATGTTTGTGTTCCAGTGTATCAGATGATCCTCCATTTGTGTCTAGCCAGTTTTGGCTAGTCAGTTTTTGTTTTAAGTAATTATGATCATGGCCCCACGGGGTTTGTAATAAAATGTGCTAGTAGGGTGTTTTGAGTGGTTTGGTCTCCTAAGACGTAGAATTTCAACTAAGGTATTCCAGGGAGTTTTTTTCTCTTGACAATTATGCTTTGCCTATAGCCGAGTATAATTGACGAAGTTTTCTCCCGCTTCCTCCAAAGCTGGAATGCCCGATTTTGAATTCTGGGCCTTGGGGGGTTATTAAAGCCCAACTGAGTATGTATAAACCTACTAGACATTATTAGAATAGACTATGGTCATGTCCTAAGTCACTAGGACCCTCATAAAAAATTCCGAAATTTTTTTACCGGATGCGTTGTATTTTTAATTTTTTAATTTTTTCTAAGTTTTTAATTAATTTTTTCCATAGTTTAAATGGAAAATTTTCAAAATGTAATAAATGAATCATCTGGAGTCCATTTTTGGCATGGTTGGGCTCATTTTCAAGCCCAGAGCAGCATCATTACCCCAGGGTCCACTTTCACTAAGTTTCAGCCGGCCGAAGCATCCCGAAAGTCATTATTAAGCTAACAGAGTGTCAAAGTGGCATTTTAATGCTAAAAGTGGACATAATGCACCAAAGTCAAAATTATAAAAAGTAAAAACATTAATAAAAAAGGGGGTGAGGTGACATGGGATGATGTCACAACAACTCATACGACCCTCTTCAAAATGACATGGCACAAAATTTTGGGTTAAAGGAAGTGATTTTTTTCATGAAAGGAAAGTGACATGAGGTTTTTTGGACTCACGCTAGTTGGAAATAAGGTGAGTTGGATTGGGGTGGGCCCCTCCCTTACACATTAATTATTTGAGTAAACTTTGGTTAAGGATTTAGGAAGTAGCGAGTGGTGTAATGAAGATTGACGTCAACTCTAAGTGAGAGGACCCACGCTAGCTTCTTAAGTGGATGCGAATGGGTGAGGGTGGACCCCTCCCCATTTTTTAATAAACTTTGTTATTCCAAACTTCAATTTAATTCATTCCTTCACGCCAGGCTGCCGTACCTTTCGCACGTGTGGAATTTGGTGAGTGCATTGGAGCGTTTGTGATTTGTTGAGGTGGCTTTGTTGGTGGAGAAAAGTGGCACCTCCTTCATACCAGCACTTCAGTTAGACTAATAATCACCCCACCGATTCTGCTGATTGGTTTAGTTAGCTCAGTTCAAGCTCACTTAAACTCTGGCTTGATCCTTAATTCATGAATGCCCCCCCTGGGGCTTTGTTTTTTGTATAAACAGAGGGGCTTGGCACTCTCTTAGTGTGGATGATTTGTGTAAAGAACCTCTGGTGAAATATTGTAATACTTGTTGCTCTCATGCAACCATTTTAAATAAAGAAAGGCTTTGGAGGCTCATGCGGTGTAGATCTTGGATGCATGTGTTATGGTTAATGAGGTGATATAATTTCAATTTCTTTTTGTTTTGTTAATTTGTGGCTATTGATACATCCTTTAGAGGGCTTATATAAGCACGTAAGAATAGACATTTGTAGTCTCAAGTTGTCCATTTATTTATTTACTTCCAAAAATCTAAATGAGCATTGTTTTATTCAGTTATATTTCATGCTTTTCTAATTTCAATTAGTAAATAATACATGATCTAATCCTCCTTTTGGAAAGCGTGTAAGTCTTTGATTGCAGATCACTCCATTGCACCGAGTAAAAGGTTGAGCTAAGTTGCATCTCCTTTTCTTGGATCCAAGCACAAGTTTCTAGCAGTTGCATGCTAATTGAGATCCAGGGTGGTTTCAAAGATTCAAGATCCAAGTGGTTCCATCTCTTTTATTCACCCCTAAAATTAAAATTTCAATTCTTTCACTTTATGTTTGCTAGTTAAAATCAGATCTATAAGGCTAATCATTTTCATTTTACTTACTCTCATTTCTAGATCTAAGAAGTGTTTAAATTTTACATTTAGCTTGGATCTAGTTAGTACTTGAAGTAGCATTAAAAGTTTTATTTTTGCTTAAGTACTAAGTGTAATTTTTTAGTGTATTTTATTGTCTATTCCATTGTTTTACAAAAAAATAGCTCGCTGGTTTTTCACTTTTCATGATAGGTTAAGCGGAAATGCTGCCAAAAAATTTGAAGTTTCAAGCTCCAAAAAACACTCATTTTCCCTCTTTTCATTCTCTTTCTCCAGGTTGCATTGAAGACCTTCTCAAGATCACAAAAGGAGTCCCAACTTCAAAAGCATTGTAAAAGATAAAAAAGAGCAAGTGGGATAAAGGCTCCCACACCCCTCTTCCCCCATTTGGGGGAAGCTTGTATCGTCTCTTTTATTTTCATGTTTTGCATAATAATTTGCTAGAGTAGAATAAGAAAAAGTAGTTTCATAATTTAGAAGTTTGCTTTCGTAAAAGTTGAAAAAAGAAAAGTTTTCCTGTTTCATTACTTAGTTTAAATTTTGTTTGCTTTCAATTGATATAATATTGCAAAATTAAAAAGAACCAAAATCTCTTGAATCTCACCGTAAGGTGGATCAAGAGTGTTCTCTATCGAAGAGTTTGTTTAATCTTTCTTTCATTTTCGTGCACTTTACTTTTTGCAAGTTATTAATTAATTTCTAAGTCTCTTGAACTTGCTGGAATCCAAGTCAAGAGCACTCTCTATTGGAGAGCATGTTGCCACCTAATACACACTTTATGACATGGGGAAGTCTCCAACCCGCTTTGTGTGTCTTTGGGGGCAAGTTAGAGCTGGGGACCACTGTCATCACAGTCTACAAACTCCTCCATTTAGGTCAAATCCTAACAGAGCCAAGGGGGGTAGTCCCTACAGGAAGGTTTATTAACAATTTAGTTAAAGGGATTTTATTTTATTAAGGTTACAAAGTTACAAGATCAATGCCTAGATTAAATGGAGTCAAAAGATTACAAGTTACAAACTTACAAAAGAATTAAGAATGATTATCCACAGTTGTCTAAGCTAAGCAAGATCTACAATATTAACAATAAAAACAATGTAAATGAATTACACAATATGAACAAGTGCTAAAAAATGGTTAAACCAATATACAATGATACCTGAAAGGAAACAAGATATACACCGGATGAACAAGTTATTATGCCAAAGATCAAATGACAAAATGCTTCCAAGTTACAAGATTAAACAATGTTTTGCTTAAGCATGCCACAGTACTTTAAAGATATTATACTTGAAAGTGCAAGGTACTGAAATGAAATTGAGATGCTTGCAAGATGTACTTGTAAAATGAAAGCCTTGAAAAGCAAGGACTTTGAAGCAAATACAGAAACTGTAATGTGGGTAAGACGTTTTGCAATGTCTCTTGGTTCGTTTTAATAAATTTTATTAAAGTTGAAGTCTTTGATTAAGTTTTAGATCTGGTGGTGTGACTACCCCAATCTAGTATTTCTCAAGTCAAAGAGGGAATGCTGGTGTGCTCAAAACAGTGGAAACAAGTCCACCTGTAGTTCCCAGGTCAAACCCCAATGCCCCGGTGCTCAACAAGGACGACGTAGAACACCTAGAGACCCCCATGGTCTTCTACTCCAACTAGCTTCCGAGGTCACTGTTTTTAATCAACCGAAAAAATAGCAAGATGGATGCCTATTAAACTAGAGCTCCTAAGACTCTCCGCTTTTCATACCCTTATCTGAGTTCCCTAAAGGGAGATAACAAGGGGGAAGAAGATACACGGACAGATTAGGTTGTATATTTTAAGTAAATTGTAGATTTGTTTTTACAGTTGTTACCAACTTTTTTGTACCATAGTTGGGTTACCTGAGGAGCCGCCGGTTGACAGACTTGTTCAAAGTCTGATTCCAGTGTATCAGTTGATCCGTATTCATGTCTAGCCAATATTGGCTAGCTATTTTTTTATTTGAATAATTTTGACCATGGCCCCATGGGGTTTGTAATAAAATGTGCTAGTAGGGTATTTTTTAAGTGGTTCAGTCTCCTGAGACATAGAATTTCAAATAAGGTATTCCAGGGAGTTTTTTGCCTCTAACAATTACGCTTTGCCTTCAGCCGAGTATAATTGACGAGGTTTTCTCCCACTTCCTCTGGGCCTTGGGGGGTTATTAGAGCCCAACTGAGTGTTATAAACCTACTAGGCATTATTTAAGTAGAGCATGGTCATGTCCTAAGTCATTTGGACATATAAAAAAATTTCGAAAAAATCTTTTTCGAACGGGGAAAAAATTATGTTATAAATTTTTTAATTTTTAATTATTTTCCTAAGTTTTTTGGGTTAATTTTTCCATAAATTAAATGGAAAAAACCTGTTTGTAATAAGTCGGTCATCTGGACCCCGTTTTCAGTGATTGAAGGCTCTAACTTTAAGCCAAAAATCATTCTTGATCCGGCAGTCAGTCAGAACCAACTTTCAAATCATCAATCAGACACATAATGCACTTTTTCTCAAAAAAATCAGTTTTGTGGAAAAAAATGAATTTTTATTAAAAAATGATTATTTTGGAGAAAATTAAAACTCTCCAAATTAATCCAAATTCAGCGAAATAAAAGGCTAAATGACATTTCATTGGGCATTTATGATGATTAGAGTTATCATAACTTAGCTTCAGTCAGCATTAAGTGAGCAATTAATTTATTATCAATTAGCAGACATGCCATCTCCAACTAAAAAATGAGATGGAGAGCACTCATTGGTCCGGTGATTTGATTGAGGTAAAGACTGAAGCTTGCACCATCAGTAGCCTTCCCAAACCTAGCAGAGGCTGCTTCCAGACCTAAAAGGTGGGTTTACCAACATCCTAGATGCCTCCTTCAACCATTCACGCCCCTCTCTCTCCTGAAGGCGCCTTCCACACATGTGAGCTCATCTGTGGCTTGTTTTGGGTGTTTAGGGTTGGAGTGGGGGCGCCTTGCCTAGGTGGAGGCCTCCCCTCACTCCTAGCTCTTCAATTTAGGTTTGGCTTCTCAGTCAGGTGACCAGGCCAGTTAGGTTATGTGATTTGGTTTTAGGGTTTTAGCACTCTCTTATTGTATAAATAGAGGCTCTTTTAGCTCTATCAGGGTGGATGAATTTGCATAGAACCTTTGCCCATATGATTGTAATTTCTTATCTATGTTATGAATAAAGTTGAGTCTTTGGAGGACAATTCAATGGTGCAAGAACTTTCATGGTGAATGTGTGGCTAATAATCAAGGTGATATCTGCTTAATTGTTTTCTTATTTCATGCATGCTGTGATTATCTAGCTTAGAAGGTTATAATCTAATCCATAGAGTAGGCATTTGAAGCTTCAACTTGCTTGCTTATGTGTGGCTATTCACTATTTAGGAATTGCAGAACGTATTTAGTTGTACTCATGCTTTTCGGTTCCTGTTTGGTTTACATATACTAGATATAATCACTTGCTTGAATGGTGCTTCAGTTTTGCAGATCCCTGGTGTGAAGTAGAGATCAGAGCTCAGTTGCATCTCATCTCTCTTCAAAACATATTTTCTAATCTTTCTTGTCTCACAGGTTCCTTCCGCGCTCAAGTTTACTCAAGCTAGGGCTTGAGGTTTTTCTTATCCATCCTCAAATTTAAAAAAACAAAATTTTACGTCCCGGTTACTTTGGTTCTTGGTTTCATAACAAGTAGATCTAAGCATTAAATTTCATCTTTATATCTCTTGTTATATAGATCTAAGAGTTTCCTTTATTAAAAGCTTATCTCACAAAGGTTTAGATCTAGTTTGTTTAATACTTGAAGTAGCATCAAAGTCCCATCTTTTGCACAAGTATTAAATTGTAAATTTTTAGTGTATTGTTGTGTCTAATCCACCATTTTGCAGGAAAATAGCTCGCTGGTTTCTCACTTTTCATGACAGGTTAAGCGAGAAAGCTGATAAAAATTCAAAGGAATGAGCTGCAAAAAACCTTCCTCTTTTCCTCCTCTTTGTCCCATTTCCACAGGTTGTTTGGTTTTTCCTTTTCTTGCCTCTTCTTCATCGCTGCCCCGTTTTACTCCTCTTTACCACTCATTTTCTTCATTTTGGACAGCCCTAGTGTGCCCTAGTTCATCCCCCTTTTTTGTCTCTTTTTTGCCCTATTTTTTAAGCCTTCTTCTACCTTGTTTTGGCCCTTTTCCTCCCCTTTTTGTTCGCTGTCATGTTTTTTGATTTTTATGACAGCCATCTTCCTTCTTTTCTACTACCCCGTTTTCACCATTTCTTGTCCTCTTTTGGCTTCATAGTTGGCTGCCCCATTCTTCCCTTTCTTTGGTTTTGACCCTCTCTTGGTTTTCTTGCCTTCTTTCCCTCATTTTCTTTTGTTTCAGTCCTCTTTCCTTTGCTCTTTTTGCTCTCTTCAAACTTCTTATCTTTTCCCTTTTAACAGGTTTTAGAAAGATCTCAAAGTTTCAAGTAAAAGCATTCTCCTTTTTACAAATCCCAATACTTAATAGAGTTGTTTTGCTTTTATCTGAAAAGCCCTTTCAAGGATTAAAATCCTTAAGGCACATTGTGTAAAGTTTAATAAAGATCTTTTGTTTGAGTGGGGTTTTTAAGTCCCCACTCCCATCCTCCCCCATTTGGGGAGGATTGTGTTGTGTCCAATCTTTCACATGCTTAGATTAGATGTGATTGTTTACATTATCATTTGTGTCTTATGCTTAGAATATTAATTATTAATCCATCACATCTAATGCATTGATTGAGTTGATTACTTCAAGTTCTAATTGTTTATCTTCCTAAGTAAATCAATTGCTTAAATCTCTTGAATCTCACCATAAGGTGGATCAAGAGTGCTCTCTATCGGAGAGTTTCATGAACCACTTTCATCTTAATTGTTGTGCTTGTTTAATCAATTAACTATTAAGTAAGACTATTGAACTTGCAAAAACACAAGTCAATAGCAGTCTCTATCGGAGAGCATCTTAGGTTTGCATAATCCCTGCATTAGTCTCATCTAGATTAGCTAAGTCTCTTGAACCACTGTCATAAGACAAGGTCAAGAGCGCTCTCTGTCGGAGAGTCTAATTAATCGACTTAATAAAATTTTCAACACACATCCTTTTAATTAATTAACTCCTCTCCTCCTTGCCGAAGTATGCTTTGACCGATCCTAGATCGGAAGACCCAAAAACAGCACTGGATCTTTAAACCTTACAAGAGTAACTTAATTAAAACTTTTCCCCCATAAACCAACGCATCGGCGTTGTTTCGTTTAAATACCGAGGCATGTGAGCAAATTCCAAGTGTGGGCGCCGGAAAACCCAATCTGGGCACAGGTAGTTAAGTTATTGAATACTTATCTGTGACACCAGACAGGTCTGTCATGTCTTCGAACGGAGCCACTGGAGGTATTTTCGGTTAGGACATCCAGCTACCATAAGCAAGACCAATAAAAAACCTTTAAAACCTACCAAGAGCACTTGCAAAACCTAACATTCACTGGCATCATTTTGGGATTCACATCTCTTTATACACGAAGCAACCCTCATAAGTTGACTCCATAGGCACTGGTTCTATCTTTTCGCATTATTCATAATCTGGGCCATTTGTCCATTGGATGTTTTGATTATAAGTTATATCTATGAATGCTTTATCATTTCGTGAGTTCTCAAATTATTGTCTATCTTTTAATTCTGATGATAGCAACATGGATTGCTTTGTCAAATCGTTTGAAATCACATTAACTCCTAAACAACACCCATCGGCATCCAAAAACACCTAAAACTTAACTTAAACATTGAGCCATAGAAAACTCTTTGTTAGGGACTACCCCCCTTGGCTTCGTTAAGAGTTAGCGTAAACGGAGGAGCTAGGAGTAGGTGATAGTATCTAGCTCTGTGCTTGCCCCCAAGGTCACACCTATCCCACTTTCTCAAGTGAGGAGACAGCTTTCAACTGATTTTTGCTGCTGGTGTGCAATCAGTGGACAACATCTTTTGGCACCGTTGCCAGGGACAAATCTTTTTGTTCCTGGACGACCTTTGTTTCTTTTAGTTTTTACCTTGTTTTCTCCTTTTTTGGTTGATTTTTAGTCCGTTCACTCTCCGAAATTATACTTAAGTCCACCTAGCGACTCCACTGTCAGTTAACACCTCAAGGTATTCCACTAGAAGAAACTCTGAAGGTTTGTTCGATTTCATCCCTGACCTTGAAAAAGTCTATAGGAGGAGGCTAAACAAATTAGCTTCTCGTAGGATCCTTGCAGAACTTGGATCTGAGTTTGTTTCAGACATCCATCTTTTATTTCCAGAAAACTTAGAAAATTTGCAAAATAATAACCGTTTCCTTGATCCAATGGGTGAGTTTTTTTACTCAACTCAATTTTGCTCAGATAGCAGGTCAACCTCATGATATCCCTGACAAAGCTATTGACAAACTTACAACGTATAATGGCACTGATGCCTCCGTCTCTGCTAAGCAACATATCAGGAATTTCACCAGACACTGTGGTGCCCATGTCAGGTGTACTGATAGGCATGAAGATGTTTACATGACCTTGTTTTCCTTGTCTTTGGATGGCAAGGCTGGCAACTGGTACGATAATTTGTCGGACAATTCTTTCGCCACCTTAGCAGACTTCAAGGCTGATTTCCTTGGAAAGTTTGGCAGTAGAAAGGAGCCTAGACATCTAGTAGCGGCTTTGACCAGCATAAAGAAGTCCGAAACTGAAACAATGGACGAATTCAACAATAGGTTCACTGAATGAGCAAATTCCATCCCTACCACTTACTCTCCTCCAACAGCTTCTGTTTTGGACTATTACATCGAAGCTTTAAGTGGTAAAATCCAATACCAAATTAGAGATAAGGAGCCGCCTACTTTACTTCTAGCTCAGGGTTTGGCTGTCAAAATTGATAAGAATATGCAGTCATCTGGTGAGTCTAACCTCCACGGTTATTCAAGGTATTCCACCCCTTTGAAAATTAGTGAGCCCAAAGACAAGGATCCCTTATCATCTATGAAGGATGCCAATGAAAAATAGATGATCGATATGAAAAGGGAGATGAAGAAGAATATGGAGGAGGCAGAACAGAAACATTTAGCGCAGTTAAAGGAAATTCAGAATAGGGTAATAACAATGGAAAGAACTCAAACTCAGCCTACTCCTAGAATTTTTCCTACCAAGCCAACATGGCAGAGAAAGAATCCCAACCATGAGCAGAGGCCTCCTCATCAACTAGAGGCCACTAATGTGGTTGAACTTTACAAACCATTTTGTAGGGCATGCAGAGATTTCCATGAGGAATTTGGCTGCCATTATGCCTGTTATGTCCATGAGCATGGTTATCCTGAGGGGTGCGGTCTTAGTATGTCTGCAAGCGAGCCTGAATTCATTCACAATGTCGGAGACATCTATGTTGACCACAAGGATAGTTGGAATCAAGCTAGCCAGTTTCGTCAACAGATTGATTACTTAACTGAGTATTACGGGGAAATGCCTTCAAATAGTAACAATGTTCAAAATTTCAAAGGCATGACATATCAAAGAAGACCTAGGGAAGGACCATCTACCCAAACTGCTCCAAAGGTAACAATTTCTGACATTCCTCCTGAAATAGATGATAAGTCAGATTTTGTTGCTCTAACTTTTGATTTAGGTAGTTGGTTAGCAAACTCTAAAGTCTCGGTGCCCGTGCTTGAATTATGTAAAATTCCTGGTCAAAAGGAGAAATTGTTGAAAATGCTTGATCCTCAAATTAATAATGATCCCCTTCCTGCCTCGAAGATAGTTGTACTTGAAAAACCTACAGCTCCAAAGAAAGTAACTTTTGCCAACACTATAGAGCAGCCTCCTCCTAGTCAGGAAAATGTTTGCGGAGATCCCCCTGTAATCTTGCATACTAGGGACCCAAGAAAAGAAGATCACCCGCCCTTCTACATGTCATTGATGATAGGTGATTTTCTCCTGCACAATTGTATGCTAGATTCAGGATCGGGATCAAATATTATGACTAAGAAAGTCATGCAGCAACTTGGCCTTAGAACCACTCGCCCTTACCAAAATGTATGTGCCATGGATTCTAGACCTGTCAAAGTTGAAGGTATGATTGAAAGGAAAAATGTGAGATTAGCAAAGTATCCGGACATCCATGTTACCATGGATATTCTCGTCATAGATGTACCGGATAAATGGGGCATGCTCTTATCCAGAAAATTCGGTGCAACTTTAGGGGGATCCATCCAAATGGACTGGACTTTCGCCACTGTACCTGCATCAGAAGATTCATTACTTAAGTTACATACGGAGAAAGAACGAAGACATCATGTAGAAAACCCAGGGAAACCATCGAATGAGTATGTCAACTACTCAGGTGAACTAGGGATGTACCAGATTAACTCCACTTTCTTAGAGCCTATCCGTGAAGAAATAAAAAATGAAAAGCTTAATGAATTATGGAGGATGAACTTTGATGGAGCCTATTCTAGAGCAGGAAAAGGGGCAGGGATAGTCATTATTTCACCCGAAGGTAAAGTTCTCAACTTTGCTTTCAGGTTAGAATTTGAGGTAACCAACAATGTAGCAGAATATGAGGCACTTCTACTGGGCATTGAGATTGCCAAGGACATGGGGATTAAGTTGCTTGATATTAAAGGGGACTCTGATTTGATTGTCCAACAAGTTAAGGGTTAGTTTGCATGTAAGTGTCAAAGACTTAAGAAATATAGAAATGCAATCTGGGATACAATGGAATTCTTTGATGCCCTTAACTTAGAAGTAGTCCCTAGAGATCAGAATAGTGCCTCCGACAAGCTTGCAGTTTCAGCGTCAACTCTTCACCGATCGGATGAGATGTTAGAGGGGGATTGTCCATTAGAGATTAACTTCAGACCTTCTGTTCTTGATAATGTTGAACATTGGCAGGTCTTCAAAGATGATGAGCAGATTTTGAGATTCATTCATAATGTCGATGAATTCCTTCACTTCAAAGTAAATGATCAGGAAGAAAACAAAAAATATTATGGAGAAGGTGACCAGTTTAACAATCTTGTCCCACGTGGTCTAGTTGCTTTAGAAAACATCTTTGACAGACAAGACAAAAGAAAAAGCAATATTGAGAAGATGAAACCAGGTGATTACATTGAAATCAACATTGGGATGGAAACAAAACCAAAAATCATAAAAATTGGAAAAGGTACTTCTGAAAAAGAAAGGAACAACCTCATAAATCTGGTCAAAGAGTATAGGGATGTATTTTCCTTTACTTATGACGAGCTCAAAGCTTATAGGGAAGATGTATTTCAACATACTATTCCCTTAAAACCAGAATGTCAAAAAGGCAAGCCTTTCAGACAGAAACTTAGGCAAATAAACCCTAAGTTAGCACCAATCATTAAGAAGGAGTTAGAGAAAATGTTAGCACCAAGAATAATAGCTCCTACTAGACATTCAACGTGGTGCTCTAACTTAGTCGTAGTTAGAAAGAAGAACGGGAGCATAAGGATATGTATAGATTTCAAGAATCTAAACATAGCATGTCAGAAGGACAATTACCCCCTCCCCAACATGGAGACCCTCCTCCAACGGGTCATTGGATCAAACATGATGTCGATGCTAGATGGTTTTTTTGGCTATAATAAGGTAGTCATTCAAGAGGAAGATAGGCATAAGACCACTTTCACAACTCCTTGGGGCACTTTCGAATATCTAAGAATGCCCTTTGGCCTTTTAAACGCAGGAGCTGCTTTCCAAAGGGTCATGGATTATGCTTTCAAGGAGTTGATTGGCAAAGTCATTGAGATATATCAAGATGATCTCATTGTATTTTCAAAGGAAAGATCCAGCCATGTTGGTCATCTCAGGCAGATTTTCGAGCGATGTAGGAAGTATGGCATTTCTTTGAATCTAGCTAAGTCGGTGTTGGGCATAGAAGAGGGAAAACTCCTAGGACACATATTAACAAGGACAATGTCAAAATTGATCCTGAAAACTTAGCCCCTATTACAAAATGCCAGTGCTTGAGCAATTACATTATTACATGAAAACTTAGTTAATTAACCACCAAGGGGTGAAATTAATTAACTAGAAAAATAAAAATACAACAACATAACGAAACTCCGCAAGACTCTATACAAATGTCTAGCATGGTCACGAATAACATTTTGAACCCTTAGCCACTCCATGGACTTGATCATTAGAACGCCCGTCACCACTTTGGAGGATTTTGAGTGAAAAAACCTAACCAATTAAAATCGTTAAAGAACAAGATTAATTGGAAAGAGAAAAAAAACACTCGATGAGGGGACTTCCCTAACAACCAGTTCCATGGTGTGGCGTCCATATCATATGACCCATACTAGCACATAGAATTACATTAATTTTCCCATGCAGGGGAGCAGACATTTCGTTTTACAAAGGGGCAATTGCCCTGCAGAAGCGAAAAATCCTCAGATTTTTCCAAGGTACAATATGTACATCTTCATGTACATGAAGTTGCCACCTAGTTGAAATAGGTGGGAAACAGAGGCAATTTCTATGTGGGATCTATGGATGTTTGGATAGAGTTTACTCTACATTTGTGAGGTAACCTGTATTTGTTTTCATGCTTGCATATGTTTGGGATTAACTTGCTTTCGGAAGGAAATGGTATTTTTGTAGAGATAAAAGGTAATTCTTGTTAGGTTACTCTTTTATTGCAAGTCGAGGAAGACTATTTGATATATGTATGATTTCATGCTTGGATCTACATTGTTGTTGTAGTCTCTTTCGGTGTACACAGGTATTTTTTTAATCCCCATTGCTAGTATTGATAATCTTTTGCAGGAAGCTAAAGCTGGAGTATTGATGAGCGAATGTGCTCTACCTTTCCTTCAGTAAAATTGGAAAATAAGCTCTGTCCCTCTGATCTCTCCAAGGAAGCTTTTTCTGTCCTTTATTTCTTGCTCTACTTTGGGTTCTTTGACTTTTGATCCACAAATTTCTTAGAATTTTCTTTCGGTTTCAAACGTTTCCATATTAGATCTAGCATCTAAATTCATATCAAAGGTAGATCTGATGTCTAAAAGTTTCTATTTCTAGTCTGCCTCAAAGGTACATTTAAAATTCTAGATCTAGTTACTTTTCCCCTTTTTTGCAAGTTTAAAAATTTAAAAAAATTTAAAAAGCTTATTGAAAGAGTTTTTTTTTTGGTGCATTTTAAAGTTTGATCTAGCATTTTTATGCTTGAGATTTGCTTGCCATTCTTCTCAAGAGGCAAGCAAAGATCCTAAGAAGGCAAGCTTTCTAGCTTGCCTCACTTAGTTGTTTCTTTTTTTTTTGTAATCAGTTGTTACCTAGATTTTTGTCATTTTTGCATGTTGTCCAAAGACACTTCCAAAGTGTTTTTGGGCATCTTTCACTGACATATACTTGCTGGTTTTTAGCAGGCCCATCAAAAAAGAGAAGGAAACTCTGCCCAAAAATAGCTTTTTCGAACATCCGGAGCTCCCAGGAGGCTTTCCCCTTAGCCGAGCCTATTTTCTTTGCATGTTGTAAGCCTTTGGATCCCAGATAACAAGGACCAAAGAGCATTCTCTGCTAAGGCATTGTAACCGATTAATAAAAGCAAGTTTTATTAGGCTCGGTAGAGCCCGGTCCCCATCCCCCTTGGGGGATTTGTGTCGGTGTCCTTTTTCTGTTTTCTTATATGCTGGTAGCTTAGTTGTCTTTCTTTATCATTTCATGCTTTGTTTGAGTTTTGCAAAAGTAACCTGAATACTTACCCACTGCGCTATATTGAAGTACCATAAGGGAAAAGATTTGAGCAGTGTAGCAATTAAAAAAACAAAATCAATTTTGTTATGCACTGCGAAGTTAAAATAAACCCCCTTACTTTCCCGAGTACAGGTTCGTGGATAAGGACTTGCCCGAGTACTGAATCTGGAAAGAGACTCTTGGGTTTTATCTTTTTTCTAAATCAGAAAACCTGTTCTAAAACTTTAAAAAATAAATCAAGACTCCTTCCCCGTATGCTCAACACCGCTGCAACTTGTCTGATCAGAAAGGGATACAAGTTACTAGATCTAATAGGAAATCCACACAAGTTATTTTCTCAAGAACTTTGGAGGTTGCAAAGGGTAATCACTACAGAGTCAGGGGGCTACTCTAAGGAGGTTTATCCTCGCCCTGTTGGACACTTGGTATTATCACTTTAGCACTCAGTTCGAAGGGACTTGACTTGTTGGGCCAAACCCACAATTTACCCATTCTTTAATCAATTCATTTAATAATTTAAAATTTACCAACCGAGACACTGCAATACTTTCACTGAGACTACACTAGCAACCCACATTTGCAAGCACTCTTTCATTTCGGCACTGGTCTATTATGTTATTTTTGCATAAGTTAAATCTCGCAATGTGTCATTGAATTTTGTGTATCTAATTTAAGTTAAAGTGTTGCTAAGGTTAATCTTGTTGGCAGTAATTGGTAATTTTTTTAATTTCATCCATTCCATATTAAAAACTCCTAGAATTAATTATTTCTCTCGTAGAGTAAAAACCCTAGATTTTACTTTTCATTAGGGTCCACCCCCCTTGGCTTTGCTAGGAGTTGGCCTAGACGGAGGAGTTGAGTATCAGGTGACAGCACTTGGCTCAAGCTTGCCGCCAAGGTCGCACCCAGTGGCTTGAAGATTTCTGCCACGTTACCCGAGGTGCGAATTAGGCGGCAACATTTTGGCACCGTTGCCGGGGATAAATCTTTCTATTCCCGGAATACGACTTTTTGAGTTTTCATTCTTGTTTTCGCTTTGTTTGATGAATGTTGTAGTTTAATCAACTTACTCAAGTCATATGACGAATCCACTACCTTTAATTTTACCAAGGCGTTCTACAAGAAGAAACTCTGAAGGCTTGCTTCAGTTCATTTCTGAGCCTGAAAAGGTTTACCATAGGAGGAAAAGCAAGCTAGCTTCTCGTAAGATCCTTGACGATATTTCATCTGAGTCAATCTTAGATATTCACCTTTTATTTGTTGATACTTATCAATCAAATAATTCAAACAGTACCATGGGTACTTTATTTAAACCTCTGGATTATTCTACCGTAATTGGGCAGTCTCATAACATCCCAGATAAAGCCATTGAGAAGGTTCCATCTTTTTATGGAAACGATGCTATAACTGCTAAGTCTCATTTGTTGGCTTTTTCGCAGTGCTACAATAAATGGTGTCACAACATCAACCATGAAGATGTAAAGATGAGGTTGTTTGCCTTATCTCTTGAAGCTGATGCCTTTGAATGGTTCACCTCCCTAGATGACGATGCTATCAAGACCTTCCAAGAATTTGAAACTGCTTTCAATAAAAGATGGGGGGATAAAAAAGAGAAAAGGCACCTGTTGGCTGCCTTAACAAACACTAAAAAGAAGGAAAACGAAACCATAGAAAAGTTCAATAAAAAGTTCAAAGATATGGTGGGCAGATGCCCGGCTGATATTAAACCATCAGATACCTCAATTCTCATATATTACATAGAATCATTCGAGGGAGAAATGAGGTACCAACTTAGAGACAAAGAACCTGACAACCTGAAGAAAGCCATGGAAATAGCTGAGAAGATTGACAGAAACATGCAATCTGTAGGAAAGTCTAACATTCCAGGATTTGTTAGAGGCACCACTTCATCTTCCAAAACTCAGGATACCAGAGAAAAAACAGTAGAGCCTGAAGGAAAAGATGAAGGCAAGGAATCAATGAAAGAAGTAGCTGACATGATGAAACAAATGATGATAAACTGTACTTCCCAGATGAATGCTATGCAAAATAGGATAAACAACATGGAAAAAGCACAGGTTTCTCAAAATCATAAAAATTTCCAGCCTAGACAAAACCAGGAGTGGAAAAAGAAGTATCCTCCTTATGAGCAGAGACCTCCAAATCAACTTGAAACAAACAACATGGTGAGTGATGAGGTTCCTCCCTATTGTCGGAGTGATGAGGTTCCTCCCTATTGTCGGCCTTGTGATGAACTTCATGAAGAATCTACTTGTCCAAAATTCTACTACATTATGGAACATGAACAGATGGAAATGAATAACTTTGTAGGACATTCTAGAGGTCATGACTATATAAACAATGTAGGGCAAGCTCATCATATTTCAAAAGAAAAATGGAAGCAAGCCAAGGACTACAGTCAGGAAAAGGATAATGCTACTAAGAATTTTGGCAAAAAGCCTTCACCTGAACAGATTATGGAGAGGAGAGGTACAAAGGTGTGGTTTATCAGAAGAAGAAAAACATGATCCCAACCAAGTCAAGTCAACATATGCCAAAGGTAAAAACTCTTCCCCCTCTAGATCTAAACATTGATTTGGGTAATTGGTTGTCAAGTGCTAAGATTTCTATCCCTGTAATTGAGATCCTCAAAATTCCAAGTCAAAGAGATATTTTTATGAAAACCTTAGCAGAACCTAAGGAGAATATAGTTGAAAAATCTGAGGAAACAACTATTGAGAATCCTAAATAGAAATTGGTCAACTCAAAAGAAAATGAGAAGGATAAACCTAAAGAAATTTTTTCCAAGAAGCTGAGTAACTTCAATGAAGATGTACCCATTATCTTGCATAGTAGGGATCCTAATAAAGAAGATCATCCTGCCTTCTACATTTCTTTGATTGCAAAGAACAAATTGTTGCACAATTGCATGCTTGATTCAGGTGCGTCATCAAACATCATGACTAGAAAAGTCATAGAACAAATGGGCTTAACTATCTCAAGGCCTTACCAAAATGTATGCGCCATGGATTCAAGAGAAATCGATGTCATGGGTATAATTCTAAATTTTCCAGTCAAACTAGCAGCATACCCTGACATAGGTGTAACCATGGACATAGTAGTCATAGATGTTCCTGACAAATGGGGAATGTTGTTGTCGAGAAAATGGGCTACATCTTTGGGAGGATCTATTCAAATGGACTGGACTTACGCCATGATTCCTGCTTCTGAAGATGCACATGTCAAGTTATATAGAGAAAAGGAAAGAAAGTATCATGTAGAAGATCCTGATGAGCCAGATAATGAGTATATTTGTGAGATAGATAACTTGGGAAACCATGCTATCTATGCCAATTATCTTATACCCATCAAAGAAAAGGCTAATGATGAGGAGTATGATGAGCTATGGAGAATGAGTTTTGATGGAGCCTTTTCCAAAACTGGAAAAGGAGCCGATGTAGTCTTAACTTCACCTTCAAACAAGATATTCAATTTTGCTTACAGACTTGAATTTGATGCTTCCAATAATGTGGCGGAGTATGAAGCACTAATCTTAGGACTTGAGATTGCTAAGGATATGGGTATCAGAGTGTTAAGTATCAAAGGTGATTCAGATCTAATTATTTCCCAAGTTAAGAAAACTTTTGCATGTAAAAGTGAAAGGCTTAAAAAGTATTGAAATACAGTTTGGGTCATCATGGGGTATTTCAGTGCATTAGACCTTATAGCGGTTCCCTGCGCAGAAAATAGTGAGGCAGATAGACTTGCAGTTGCAGCTTCGACATTAGAGTTCACAGAGGAATTGGTAAAAGGAGATGGAAAATTTGAAATAAATTTCAGGCCTTCAATCCCCGATAACCTTGATCATTTGCAAGTTTTTCAAGATGACGATCAGATCATAAGATTTATTAACAATATGCATGAATTTGCCGACTATCAGATCAATTATCAGGATGAGCAAAGCTCTCATGTTGAACAAGAGGATCAGCCAAGAAACCCTATTCCCATGAATGTTATTGAATGGGAGCACACTTTTGATAGACAGGACAGATATAAAAAGAAAGAAGCAATAAAGTTGGATGATTACATAGAAATAAACATTGGTACTGATGAAGAACCAAGAAATATAAAAATTGGAAAAGGTACTTCTGATAAAGAAAGAAAAGATTTAATAGAGTTAGTAAAGGAGTACAGAGATGTGTTTGCTTTTACATATGATGAGTTAAAAGCCTATCGGGGTGACGTATTCCGACATACTATCCCCTTAAGGTCAGAAGCTAAACCTTTTTGGCAAAAACTTAGAAGAATAAATCCCAAGTTGGCCTCCATGGTCCCGAAAGAACTACAGAAAATGTTGGCAGTTGGCATCATTGCACCTACCAGACATTCATCGTGGTGCTCAAACTTGGTTGTGGTAAAAAAAAAGAATAGGAAGTTGAGGATATGCATCGATTTTCGAAACTTGAATATTTCATGCATAAAGGACAATTACCCTCTACCAGATATGGAAACATTACTGCAAAGAGTAACTGGATCTGGTATAATGTCCATGCTAGATGGTTTCTCAGGATATAACCAGGTGCTAGTAAAACAGAAGGATCGACACAAAACCACCTTCACCTCACCTTGGGGAACATTTAAGTATTTAAGGATGCCTTTTGGTCTTTTGAATGCAGGTGCAACATTCCAAAGAGCCATGGATTATGTTTTCAATGAGTTAGTTGGGAAAATAATAGAAATCTACCAGGATGACCTTACTGTTTTTTCAAAAGAAAGATTTGACCATGTATCTCATCTCAGAAAAGTGTTTGAGAGATGCAGAAAGTTTGGCATATCATTGAACCCAGCTAAGTCAACACTTGGAGTTGATAAGGGTAAGTTGCTTGGACACATCATTTCCAAAGATGGGGTCAAAATTGACCCAGAGAGAGTAGAAGCTATAAAGAAAGTTTCCTTACCCCATAACAAGAAAGCCCTATAGTCCTTCAATGGTCAGATCAACTTTATAAGGAGATTCATACCAAACTTAGCAAAATTGATGAAACCTATGTAGAAGCTACTAAAGAAAGATGCTAAGTTTGAATGGGATAAAGAAGGTAAAGAAGCTTTTGCATCCATAAAAGACTGCATCTCTAGGTCTCCTATTTTGATAAGTCCTGATTACTCCAAAGACTTCCAGATATTCTCATTTGCATCAGAAGACACGATTGCCGGAGTTTTGTTGCAGAAGAACAAAGAAGGTCAAGAACAACCCATTGCATTCATGAGTAGATACTTGCAGAATTTTGAACTTAAGTACACTACCATGGAAAAACAAGCCTATGCCCTTGTCAAATCTTTGAAACACTTCAGAACTTATATAGGTTACTCCAAAGTGGTTGGCTATGTCCCTCATTCAGCAATGAAGGATATCTTGTCTCAGCAAGATTGCCTTGGTATAAGGGGAAAGTGGGTATCAAAGATTCAGGAATATGACTTGGAGATCAAACCCACTAAATTAATCAAGGGGCAGGGACTTGCCAAGACAATGACAGAGGGAAATGAACAAGCCTTAGGTATGGTCTGTCAGAACAGTTCACCAGCATCATCCATTTCAACTGGAATTCAACATCTTCAACAACAACAGTGGTATGCAAACATTATATTCTACCTCCTTAACTTAACATGTCCTGATCATCTAATGGGCCACAAGAGAAGATCACTAAGATTGCAAGCCACTAAGTACTGCCTCACCCAAGAGGGATTGGGTTTGAAAAACCCGGATGGTCTCATACTTAGGTGTGTGGATGAAAAAGAATCTCGAAGACTCCTGGAGGAGTTTCATTCAGGATTTTGTGGTGGCCACTTTGCAGCCAAAACCACAGCTCACAAGATCCTTAGAGCCGGATACTATTGGCCCACTTTATTTATTGATGTGCACAAGTCTGTTAGGAATTACCAGAAATGTCAACTGTTCACAGGAAAACAGAAGCTTGCTGCGTTACCCCTAAAGCCGGTCGTAATCCAGGCCCCTTTTCAGCAATGGGGTCTTGATTTCATTGGGAAATTTAAAGACAATTCAAGTAATGGTTATACTTGGATTTTAACAGCGACAGATTATTTTACCAAGTGGGTAGAGGCCATACCTACTAAAGCAGCAACTGAAAAAGTGGTTATGGACTTCCTGGAAGACAAAATCATCACTAGATTTGGGGTTCCTACTAAGATAACCACAGATAATGCCAAAGTTTTCAGCTCAGTAACAATGTCTTCATTTTGCTTTAAATATGGCGTCATCCTATCCCATTCCTCAAATTACTATCCCCAGGGAAATGGTTTGGCTAAGTCAAGCAATAAAAACTTGATGACCATCGTAAAAAAGATTGTTGGTGACAACAAGAAGGCATGGGATAGCAAAATCAAGTTTGCACTTTGGGCGGATAGAATTACTAAAAAAAGTGCAACGGGAAAATCTTCTTTCAAGTTGGTTTATGGCGTGAATGTGACTTTGCCTATTCATCTTTAGTTACCAGTGTATCAGACTCTGCAAGATTCAGGTTCAGATCAGGATGACTTTCAGAGTAGAATAAATGAGCTGATAGAGTTGGATGAGGTCAGAAGAAGGGCCGTTAATCAGAGTATTAAAAATCAGGATAAGGTTAAGAGAAATTTTGACAAATCATCCAAACCAAGGGTTTTCTAGAAAGGAGGCACGGTGTTACTTTGGGACAAACGGAGAGAAAAGCCTGGAAAGCACGAAAAATTTGACAGTTTATGGATGGGCCCTTACATTATTCATGATGTGGTGGGTGACAACTCTTTTTATCTCAGTAACATGGATGGGGAAAAGCAGAGTCTGCCTGTCAACGGACAGATTCTGAAACTATTTTTCAGTGAAAATATCTGATGCCCATGGGGGCATCTTTGTATCACCGCTCTCTAAACCTCTCTTCGCATTTTATTTATTATCTTAGTTCATTTTCTGTATATTACTTTGTACATTATTTTATGTATATTAGTTGGAAATAAAAAATAAAAAAATAAAAAAATCATTTTTGTATCATATACTGCCGCTTATTTTATTTCATTTGGTTACCTATATACATGTGACTGACTCATCCTAGTTTTTATGCAGGAACCAGAGATTCTAGGTTTCTCGTATGATCGATTTCCACGAAGTTCAGATCAATCACACGTCCCACAGTTGGAGCCAGATGTTACCGACTAGGCTGCACCTAGTTAGACTTTCAGTGAGCCGCCAGTGATGAACAAGATACTTGTTCATATTCAGAGTTTAGAAGTCCTTTGAGGCCTCCATGACCGTTTTATTTTTTGTAACACATGTTCATACCCCCTTGGGGAAATTGTAAAAAATGTCCTAGCATTTAATTTTTTATAAAAGGCTCGGCTTCCTGGACTTGAGCATCAAGCCGACTAGCCCAGAGTGTTTTTTTCCCTTGGTTATTATTGGTTGTCGAACAAACGACTATAAATTTCTAAGTTTTTCACTCACACCTCCAAAGCTGGGATAGTCATCTTGGTGTTTCGGCATAAGGAGGTTATTAGAGCCTTCGTGTCGGTGTTTTTCACCATGCTAGGCATTCGAATTGAGTCGTATGGACATGTACTAGGTCCCCCAAGAGTTTCGTCAATTTCCACAAAAAACGTTTTTTTTTTTTTTTTCGTTTTTTAAGCCATTTTTTAATGGTTTAATTAAAAAACTTTAGATTGTAATAAAATTCAGATACGGAGTCCGTTTCTGACGTGGGGACACTCGTTTTCACACTCGGAGTGCCCACTTTACTCAACGGACCACTTTCTACATCAGTCGGGCAGTCGAAGCACCCTGTGAGGAATTATTTGGGCTAAAAGTGCATAAAAATAGCATTTTAATGCTAAATCTGGACAAATTAGTACTAAAGTCAAATTCTAAAAAAATTCAAAATCAATTAAAAAATTGATTTGAGTGACATGACAAGGGTCCCATGTGACTAGCGATTCATACCTCCTCTCATTTCAAATCAAAGTTTGGTTATAAAGTAAGTGGTTAAGGATTATATTAAAATGGTGACGTCAAATACACCAAGGGAAGGCTCATGCTACACTTGCAAGTTGAGGGTGTAGACCCCACTTTCCATGTCACCATTTAAAAATAAAAATGGAAGAAGACAAGCCTTGGCTTATGCTAATATACCATGCTTTGTTCAATTGCGTGATGAGGGTGACGTCAAACTATTTCCAAATCGTAAGCATGGTTAGGTGAGTGGCGCTAACCAAGAAGTGGCCCCCTCTTATATGCGTTTGACATGTAATAAAATTGGCTGTATTATAGTACAGTTTTCCATTCATGTGAACATTCTGTTGGCAAAGCTCATGTCATATTTTTGTTTGGATTATCGTGAGCCGACAGGTGACGTATGGGGATAACGTTGACTCATTATGGAGGGCTCATGCGTGAGTGTTGGTTAAGGGAGTGTTCCCCTCTTAGTATCCACGTCATAATCTTGGATACGGTACATCAAAGCTTGGATATCAGCGAATATTTTATGGGTGGAGCTCACGTCACATATAGTCGTACAACCGGGTGTAGGAAATCATGGCTTGCGATTTGGTCTTGGTGAGTGGTTGGTATGTGTTGGCAGTTTTTGGTTTGTTGGAGGAGTTTGGTGAGAGAGGTGTCAATCACCTTCTCTATTCAACTCAATCCAAGCTCAGCTAAACTCTGAGCTTGATCTTCAGTATTGATGAGGCCCCCTTGGGTCTCCCTTTTCCTATATAAGCTGGTCTCTTCTCCTTTGTTCAGCATCAAAAGGTGGAACCTCTACTTGTAATATTGTAATAGTTTTCTTGAAGTATTGTGAATAAAAGGCTTTGGAGGCAATTTCTATGTGGGATCTATGGATGTTTGGATAGCGTTTACTCTACATTTGTGAGATAAACTGTATTTGTTTTCATGCTTGCATATGTTTGGGATTAACTTGCTTTCGGAAGGAAATGGTATTTTTGTAGAGATAAAAGGTAATTCTTGTTAGGTTACTCTTTTATTGCAAGTCGAGGAAGACTTTTTGATATATGTATGATTTCATGCTTGGATCTACATTGTTGTTGTAGTCTCTTTCGGTTTAAACGGGTATTTTTTAATCCCCATTGCTAGTATTGATAATCTTTTGCAGGAAGCTAAAGCTGGAGTATTGATGAGCGAATGTGCTCTACCTTTCCTTCAGTAAAATTGGAAAATAAGCTCTGTCCCTCTGATCTCACCAAGGAAGCTTTTTTCGTCCTTTATTTCTTGCTCTACTCTGGGTTCTTTGACTTTTGATCCACTAATTTCTTAACATTTTCTTTTGGTTTCAAACGTTTCCATATTAGATCTAGCATCTAAAGTCATATCAAAGGTAGATCCGATGTCTAAAAGTTTCTATTTCTAGTCTGCCTCAAAGGTACATTTAAAATTCTAGATCTAGTTACTTTTCCCCTTTTTTGCAAGTTTAAAAATTTTGAAAAATTAAAAAAACTTGTTGAAAGAGTTTCTTTTTTGTGCATTTTAAAGTTTGATCTAGCATTTTTATGCTTGAGATTTGCTTGCCATTCTTCTCAAGAGGCAAGCAAAGATCCTAAGAAGGCAAGCTTTCTAGCTTGCCTCACTTAGTTGTTTTTTTTTTTTTTGTAATCAGTTGTTACTTAGATTTTTTTTGTCATTTTTGCATGTTGTCCAAAGACACTTCCAAAGTGTTTTTGGGCATCTTTCACTGACATATGCTTGCTGGTTTTTAGCAGGCCCATCAAAAAAGAGAAGGAAAATCTGCCCGAAAATAGCTTTTTCGAACATCCGGAGCTCCTAGGAGGCTTTCCCCTTAGCTGGGCCTATTTCCTTTGCATGTTGTAAGCCTTTGGATCCCAGATAACAAGGACCAAAGAGCATTTTTTGCTGAGGCATTGTAACCGATTAATAAAAGCAAGTTTGAGTAGGCTCGGTAGAGCCCAGTCCCCTTCCCCCTTGGGGGATTTGTGTCGGTGTCCTTTTTCTGTTTTCTTATATGCTGGTAGCTTAGTTGTCTTTCTTTATCATTTCATGCTTTGTTTGAGTTTTCCAAAAGTAACCTGAATACTTACCCACTGCGCTATACCGAAGTACCATAAGGGAAAAGATTTGAGCAGTGTAGTAATTAAAAAAACAAAATCAATTTTGTTATGCACTGCTAAGTTAAAATAAACCTCCTTGCTTTCTCGAGTACAGGTTCGTGGATAAGGGCTTGCCCGAGTACTGAATCTAGAAAGAGACTCTTGGGTTTTATCTTTTTTCTAAATCAGAAAACTTGTTCTAAAACTTTAAAAAATAAACCAAGACTCCTTCCCCGTATGCTCTGCACCGCTGCAGCTTGTCTGATCAATTGGATGTATCAAAAAGGGATACGAGTTACTAGATCTAATAGGAAAATCCACACAAGTTATTTTCTCGAGAACTTAGGAGGTTGCAAAGGGTAATCACTACAGAGTCAGGGGGCTACTCTAAGTAGGTTTATCCTTGCCCTGTTGGACACTTGGTATTACCGCTTTAGCATGCAGTTCGAAGGGACTTGACTTGTTGGGTCAAACCCACAATTTACCCATTCCTTAAGCAATTCATTTAATAATTTAAAATTTACCAACCGAGACACTGCAATACTTTCACTGAGACTACACTACCAACCCACATTTGCAAGCACTCTTTTCATTTCGGCATTGGTCTATTTTGTTTTTTTTGCATAAGTTAAATCTCGCAATGTGTCATTGAATTTTGTGTATCTAATTTAAGTTAAAGTGTTGCTAAGGTTAATCTTGTTGGCAGTAATTGGTAATTTTTTTAATTTCATCCATTCCATATTAAAAACTCCTAGAATTAATTATTTCTCTCGTAGAGTAAAAACCCTAGATTTTACTTTTCATTAGGGTCCACCCCCCTTGGCTTTGCTAGGAGTTGGCCTAGACGGAGGAGCTGAGTATCAGGTGATAGCACTTGGCTCGAGCTTGCCCCCAAGGTCGCACCCAGTGGCTTGAAGATTTCTGCCACGTTACCCAAGGTGCGAATTAGGCGGCAACAGATCAAATATGACTTACAGAGGTTGGATGGGGAGGTTCAACTTGAACATCAAAGGTTGAATGGGTGCCCTCAGCATGAACTACAGAGGCTGAGTGACTGGATCCAACGTGACCTGGGAAGGTCTGAAGGATCCCACCAGCATGATCAACAGAGGTTGGATGGTGAAGATCAACTTGACTTGTAGAGGTTGAGGTTGAGTGCTCAGATCCAACATGACCTACAGAGGTTGGATAGGTGCCCCCACCATGAACTACAGAGGCTGGGTGGTGAGGTTCAACTTGACTTGCAGAGGTTGAACGGGTGCCCCCTTTCTTATGTGTCTTCTTCCTATTCCTCCTTTTTTTACTCCTTTTAGACTGTCGGTTATTAGTATCAGTACTTTCATCGCATGAGGTAGAAGGAGTAGTAGAATCAACTACAGGTGAAGGGGAAGTAGTATTTTGATGCCCTTGATATAATGAGCTTGCTTGAGAAGCATTAAGAGCATTTAGGACAGTTGGAGTGGCAAAAAACCACACCGGTATCCCTAGGGTGAATCCAGGTAGATTCAAGGTGGCCATCAAAGGAACACCAACATTCCCTGTGAGAGGAATAGTACAAGGAATTCCCAGCATGGGAATCTCTTGGTTGGTGTTCAAAGGGGTGTTAGCCATAGTTTCAAACAATAATACAAAGTCTGAGGCCGACAGGAAACCAAAAGTACAAAGCACACACTTGAAGGTAGACTAAGTACAAACAAACCACATAGCACTCACTAAAAAATTCCTAAAGCCAAACAGACAAATAGGTATAAGATATGCTTTCCAAAAGAAAGCCAAGAGATAGTTACTTGGCGTCCCTGTAGATGTTCTTAGGCACAAGCGGAGGAATCACCCACCACCCTCCCACACCTTCTACCAAAGTTACCTTCCAAGCCCGTCCAAGGTCAACCAGAAATAGCCTTTCGGTGTACCTGTGTATGAACCCTAGATGTCAAAGAGACTAAAGGCTACCTTAACTATATTGACAGTCTGGGGGGGCAGTCGCAAGCCTGGTTCGTACGCATGCGAAGGGTAGCAAAGCCCAAAACCCTGTCTAAGACAGAATCCCCAGATGCGCAAAAACTTTGGTCTACGCTTTGACAAGGAATCAGAGGGTTATCTCCTCAGTCCAAGCCTCCACGCGGCCTCGTGCTTAACTCCCGTTTGAGAGGAGCTTCCCAGATACAATCAACATAGAAGAGGATTTACCTAATGATCGGCCAACTACGTCTGAAATTTAATACTTGTGGAGAGTTAAAACTCCATAATCCACAAGTCTAGCTTGAGCTAGTTGGTGTATGACCCTATAAAATAAAACTTACTAATAATTTTTAAATTATATCGTTTATTTTAAAAGGTTGTTTTTAGTCAGAGGGTAAATGGTGTGAAACTTATGTGGTGTTTTGACTCAAAGTTGAAACAAAATGACCAAACAAAGAGAAATGAAATGCAAAAAGTAAAAACCATTCTCTTTCTTTTTCAGATAGAAACTTGAAAGCCACAAAAGAACAATTTCTTTTTATTTTTTCAAAAATAATGATATGCAGTGTATTAAAGAAAAACCCTAATCTACATGCATATTAAAACACTATATGTTCTTTTTATTTTTCTTTTATAAATACAAAAGAAAAACTACCTACAAACAAAAGTATGCAGATGACAAGAACAAAGCAAAATGAACTCTGCTATACAACCACCAAACAAAATCTAGAATGCCCTAAAGTCAGTATAAACCCTACTTGGAAGGAAGGCTTGCATAAGAGACAAGTCAACTACTTTGGCATGGTGAAGTGAACCAACAAAAGAAGAATTAAACAAACACCAACAAGCTTTTGAACTCAGACAAGGATCACTGACAAAGGCTGACCAGAAACATAAGCCAAAAATCATGCCAAGAAAGGGGGTGGGGGGAAAGAGCAAAAAGAAAAACCTAATGCTATAAAAAGGATTTCCATATAGATAAAGAACAACAAAAAGGGATGACACTAACTCCCTAGAGTCATACACCTGCAGAGGACCCCAAAAGACCTATCAAACAGCCCACAACAACAGAAAAACCCACAAAAATGAGGAAAAACACTGTTTTAGGGGCACACGCGGGTTTTAATATTGACAGGTCGTGTATCATATGCGGGTTGTAATACTGACAGGTCACGTATCATACGCGGGTTGACAGTATAGCAAGTCGTGTCTACAAGCACACGCGGGTTGTACTACTGACAGGTCAGGTATCATACGCGGGATGACAGTATAACAAGTCGCGTGTACAAACCAAACACGCGATTGTCCAATCTGCAACTTGCGTATGGGTGGAAAAAAACCCCAAAAAGGTCAAAAACTGCCTTAGGAAGGCAAGGGAGGTGTTCTATCAGACTAAGAAGGTGTTCGTAAGTGGCAAGAAGGACCTGAAACTTTACAAAAGGCTGAAAGAAATACAGAGAAACCTCAAACAGACAAGGCTATCCCCAGCAGAGTCGCCAGTTTTGTTGTAAAGGAAAGTTTCCTATGGCTAGGGTTTAAGAGGCCATCAACATACTGGGGTTGAAAGGTGGATGTATAATGTTCAGCAAGCATATATAAGCAAGTTTCAGAGATTAGAATGGTTCATACTTTGAGAAACAAAGGTTGATCCAAGCCGCCCTTCAATCTTCTTCTTGCTCCTCTTGCTCCTCTTGCTCCAAGAGACCTGCAAAATGAATTATACCTTCCTCAAAACATTATGACCACATATAAAGCAATGATAATCAAATAAATATGAAATAATAATCTGATTCACATCATCATATCATCATAAACAAAGATTCAATCACACATTGAACAATGATTTGGGAAGAAGAAGGACATCACATCTTTATTAATCTTGAAAACAAGTACAAATATATCTTCTCTTCAAGTTGGGCACTTCACGAAACCTTGATCTAGTTCTGCTGCTTCTCTTCTCCAAGGAACTCAGCCTCCAAGCTCTGCAACACAAGGAGAAAGCTTCTAGGGCAAAAGTGTGGGCAAAGAGAGTCCCAATTCCTCCAACATGACAATGCAAAAGTTCAAGTCTCTTCTCATGGACCTCCCTACGTCAGTTGCATAACTACCCAAACTACCCGAATTTCGAAAAACGTATTTTTTTGACATTTTTAGGAGGAATACGCGAGTTGCAGAGACATCAGTCGCGTATGCAGGAGGTATATGCGAGTTGCAATGCAAAAAGTCGCGTATTTAAGGCGTACACGAGTATTATATATAGCAAGTCACGTACATATGCTGGTTTCCTTAAGGAAACTCACGTATACATCAAAAACTCTCATTTTTAGGGTACTTGTAGGCATTTTCAGACTTTGGTGTCTTTCGGAAAGTTTTAGCTAACTAAAATATCTTTCCAATGGTGCAGAGATGAGGTCAAACGGAGTTACAGAACTCCAAATATGGGTCTTCCAAGTTAGGTGTTTTTTCAGTGACTTTCATGAAGTGTCGTCATGGAAGTGTCGACATGAGACAGAATTATGGGAAAGTGGTCATAGGCAAAGATGTGTCATTTTGAGCTATAACACCTATCTAGAATGCTTTGTAGGCCTTTTTTATCACTTTCCAAGATAAAAAGGGAGCCCCAAACATCAAAGCATTGTAATAATTAATAAAGAGCAAGTGGAATAAAGGCTCCCACACCCCATTTCCCCCATTTGGAGGAAGCCTGTATCGTCCATTGTCTATTTTCGCAGTTTACTTTGCTTTATACCTGCACAATAAATTGTTAGAGTAGAATAGAAAGAGTTAACTTCATCATTTGAAAAAGTTTGCTAGTGTAGTTTTGCTTCACTTTTCAAGTATTTTTATCTCATATAAATTGCTAAAAATAACGTAAAGTCTCTTGAATCTCACTGAAAAGTGGATCAAGAGCACTCTCTATCGAAGAGGTTTTTGTTTTTTGTATTAGATTAGATTTCTTGTTTTCATATAAATTGCTAAAAAGAACATTAAGTCTCTTGAATCTCACCGAAAGGTGGATCAAGAGTGCTCTCTGTCGAAGAATTTGTTGTTTAATTTTTAGTTAATTTACTTTAGATTTTTTACCTTTTTCATAAATCTCTTGAATTTCACCATAAGGCGGATCAAGAGTGCTCTCTGTCGGAGAGTTTTTCGATGGTTCTTGTTCACAACTTTTAAAATTGAAATTTACATTTACTTCACTGTGTGTTATCACATATATAGTAGCCAGCCTACCATATTCTATTTTTCAAACACAGTACATTTTTCAGCCAGATCTCTTACATATGAGATGCTGAGATGAGCAGTTTTAACGGATCATTATTTTATTTGTGGACTATTGTACTCTCCCATGTCAGGACTGAGTCTCAGAACACTCAGATTTGAGGACCAATGTAGCCCTTTAGTCATTTACAGAGCAGTTATTGATGCCCATATTTATATCTGTGCTTTCTCATTGGACAGATGATGTTTCAGATGGATTATATGCATGATTATGACTCAGCTCTTATTATATTGTGTTATGGTTATCATTGCTTTTATACTCATCTTTGTGACATGTATTAACATGTATTGTCATGATTTGGCGGTCATAATTATATGGACTTGGATGTATTTGTATTATGTATTGATGTCCCTACTCAGGTTTTGAAGTTCCTGGTTTATACTCATTGGTTTTACCCTCCTTAGGGAGAATAGAGATAGTCATTCCCACCATTGTTTTGGCTTGCTAGTGTTGGCTTCACCTTTCACTATCTCCACCCATCCATTACCTTCCAGTTTTGTTTTCAACCCGACTGACTTGTTGACTTATGGCATGGAGGACCTTGTTCCCCGCTAAAACCTTTGTTGGACAAACCTCCCTGTTTATAGTGTGTCTTGGCTCTGAGTTGGTGACAGAACTTGCCTTTGGTGAGTTGGAGTGTATGCCTAAATCATTCTGGTCGGTTGTCTCGATGTTTGGCACTGTGCAGAACTCCCCCTAGTCACTTGAAATGTTGTTGGCTAAAACTAAAAGCTCATGTACTACTTATATTGGAAATGTTTATATGCGCCCATGGAAAATGAAAATGCTAAAGCTGTGTTTCTTAACATATGTAAAAAAGGGCAGGAGCAATGAAATGCTAAAATACTCCTTGAAGGGTATAAGAAAAGGTCCAAAAAAACAATGGTTAAATATATGCTATATCCAAATATTGTTGACCTCATAAATGTGAAAACGTCCTGGATGAAAGCTACAGTTAGTTGTGCTTTTAAGCACTGGTGAAGTCCCCAAAAGGACATATAGGCCAAAAAGGCCATGGAAATAAAATTGATGATCCTATTGAAATTAGATCAAACTTGATGTAGACATGATGCCTAAGTTGAATAAGCACTCTCTGAACAACTCAAGCATTTGTGAGGCACTGCCATTCCTTGTGTTGTTGTTTGTCCAGCATGTGGTTATAATAAGTTTTTCCTTCCCATATCCAAAGTGTCATGATGTTAAGTAGGAAGTCATCCTTTTCCCTAGCCTTGTCAATTTCAGCCTTCACCCTTCACTAGCAAATTGACTACAACTATGAAGTGAGTATAGTCCTAAAAGTCTGGTCTGAGTAATAATAAATAAACCCTATATATGTATTTGGTTGATACACTCCCAATGAAATGACTGCTACTTGTTATGATTGTTGCCTAAATGAGTTGTAGAGCATGTCTTAGCCTTATAACACTTGCAGCAGATGGATGATAGTCTGAGTTATATTATTGGTATCTGATCATTTACAGATGGTTATATTGTCTATTGGATATGGTTGATGATCAGGTAGAGACCTGAGAGGGGTATGAGTATACACCCTAGATGGATTTGAACTCTCTGAGTTTAATGCGATAGCCTATTTTCAGTTCCGAGCACTTACAGAGATGGTTAGGCTCATTTTACCTTTCTGATGCAGTTTTGCTTCACAGGATGATGTGTCTGAGCAGGGAGATGTTTTATTTGGATCTCCTAGGGCGTTGTATGGGGCATAGGGGTGCAGCCATTTGCTTGTACCATAGTACCCCCATCTGAGAGAGCCTAGTGGGCTCAATTTGACAACGTAGGCACCCTAGGAGGCTGTTTTGGCATGTTCACGTTTCTCGAGGCAGATTAATAAATGATTAAATGGCTATTGAAGAAATCGATTTGGGCTAATGAGGCAAGGAAATGACATGGGATGAGTTGTGATGATGAGAGTGATGTCCTCCACACCTTCTCCAGCAGTTGCAGCACTTGATTGGGCCCACCTATTTTTTGGGCATTTTTATATTATTTTCTGAAGCTTTTGGGAGGCTCACGATTTCCTCAAGGAGGCACAAAGTCAAAGAATTAAAATATTATATTATTTTATTATGCCATGGGGCACCCACAGGGAGTTAGTTAACACTCCATGGACCCACCATGTGCTTCATTTATTTTTTGTTGAGTGGAGTACCCTCTTGTTGGGTGTTTTAGTCCACTTTGGTACTTAATGGTTATATTGATCCATGTATTGTATGTTGAGCTCATCTCAACCATTGATTAAAATATTTTATCTTTTAATCTTAGCCGCTCGTTTTGAAAGTGGTTAGGATTCGGTTATGATTGTGGTTCTCTCATTTCTATTTAAAGGAGGGAGCTTCTCATTTGTAAGGGGTCTTTGGCTCTTGGATCTTAATAATAGAAAGATTTTTCCGTGGATATTTTTTGGATCTGCTTTGCATCTGATGTTCTCAAATGGTGATTGGATAGTCTTCTGGTTCCTAGCATTGTGGAAATCCATGTGAGATCTATATTTTTTTCTACTATCATTGTCTTGTCTACAGGAGGGTGTTTCGGCTGGAGAGTTTTTGCAGGGGGACCTCAACTCGTTTGGTTATCTTCGTCTTCGATCAAGGGGTTTTCATTAGTGTCATTGTGATCTATGATTACTTCTTTTTACTTTCCTATAGCATTTGGTTTCTTTATCTTGTCTTAACAAATCTGATATTGTTGATGTTTGCTCATGCAGGGTAGGGGGCGCATTGGTGGCTTGGGGATTACATCCGTCATAGAAATCACGTGGATCTTCCAGAATTGATCGGGATAGCAAATATCATCGTTGTTAAGGCTTCTACAAGCATTTCCAGGTACAATCTAACAGATAATTCTCTTCTCTTACCAGATCTCAATCCATTGTACCTTTTTTCCTTCCATTTTTTTGAAAATCCTTAAAATACTGAAAAAACCCTAAAAAGTACTAAATCTGGGAACCGTCTGATCTTTGGCCAAACTACTGCTGGGTTTCATATATCGGGCCTCCCCCTCACTGAATCTACTACAACGCTAGTCAAATTCCTGCTGGTTTGACCTAGATCTGAAATATTGTCTGAAAACTGCATAGCGCCCCCACTTAAAATTTGACCTGCTAGGGTTTTGATTTTTTTTTATTTCTGACTTCATAAATTGATAAATCGGGTCTCACACTTCCCAAATCACCCCCAACGCTATTCAGATTCATGACAGTGTCACCTAGATATGAATTCTAGACTGAAAACAACCCTAGCGCCATCACTGAAAAACTGGACCTTTCCGGAGTTTACTGTTTCCGAAATATGACAGGCTAGGCTGATAGATCAGGCCCTGAGCACTCCAGAACACCTCTAATGCTGAGCTAGATCCAGCCTGCTTGCCCTAGATCTGAAGAAATCAATTTTTCATCCTCTCAGCCTCATCCATCAACTTTGACTTTTTCGGGATCTAACTTTTCCTAAATTTCTCTTAACCGAGTGTGTAGATCAGGCCCTCCTGATCCCATTTCCTCTTCAACGCTGAGCTGGTTGTCTGCTGGTGGCCTCAGATCAATAGATTTGTCTCATCCACCCCTAGCGCTAGCCTTCCTTAACTGAATTCCTGCCTTAACTGAGCCCTCCAGACCAAAGCACTTATCTGGGTCCACAGATCAGGGTCTACCCTAGGTGGGTTCACCTCAACGCTGGGTGTATATTGACTCCATTGCCCAATGCACGAAAGGCACTGATCTCCCATCCTTAGCGCTAGCCCTAAATTGACCTCTTCCCCTTGAAATTGGTTGTTCCTTGATGACTCAGACAATCACACTTGTTCACCTTTTTCATTGAGTCTATCAGCCAAGTACTAGATAGTCTCGACTATTTTCTTGCCCATCTTGCCTCGGTTACGCTTCCCAAGGAAAAGATCATCTTCTTTAGTTGCTAGTACCAAAACCCTAGATCTAACCATTTCCCCCAAAGGTCATCCGATTACTGCTTTGGATCAGCCAATATACTGCTGAAGTCCTAATCCATCTACTGAATCCTACTGTAGATCTAGAGTTTCTTAACACCTTACACCTTACGTTCCTCAAAGTTTGTTTTGATCTGATCTGGTGTCTGGGTTTGATCTCTCCTATCGGGAGTAGATCTGGGTCTCCCCCATTGTTGTCTTGGACTAAGACAGCATAAAGCGAAGACTTCTTTGATTGGCATGACAACCATCTCTTTGGGAGTCTAGGTAGTCTGGGTTCCACCTCCTTAGTTTCTTGTTCCTCTATCATCCATCTTGCACAGGCAGCTACAAGGTTGGTGATAACACTGGGTGTGCTCTACCCACTTGTGGGATACCCATAAGCAGTTGTAGATTCTTTAATCTTCGCATTTTAATCCACTTCAACCATAAATAAAACACTCTCCCAAGAAAACCAACGAAAATCCGGCATTGATCGCTAATAATCGAAAGTGGGAAAATTATGCCTGGGGACGCGGGAACCACTGTACCGAGACCTTAAAAGCATAGTTAGGATATATCCTTGTTGATGTAGTGTTGAACACTTCTTTAGAGACTCCGGACAGCCCACATTTTCTTATACTGAACCACTTAGACTATTATCCGAACATATCTCCAGTACTGAAAGGTATATCTTGGAGATCCCCTTCCCTTTTAATAATCAACTTCACCTCTAAGGATTTACAATAAAATTTACCAAGAACACTTGCAAAACGTTCTCAAGCATACCTCATAATTGAATCAAGCATCTCAAGCACTCCATTTGGCATTGGTCTTATCAATTATTCATTTGCTTATTATCTATCTAGAGCACTTGTTTATCTATTTCCATATCATGCTATGGATGCTTTACTTTGAAATTGTCATTGTCAAGTGGTTGTGCATATTTAATTATATTGCAAGTACATGCTTGGGTCATTAAACTGTTATTGTAAATCTCTTTAAAAAACTCCTAAAAAACACCCATCCTCATCATACACCAAAAAACATTTTTAAAACACAAGAGCCTTAAAAACTCTTTGTAGGGTCTACACCCCTTGGCTTATTTGGGAGTTTGCCTAAACGGAGGAGTCAAGATCAAGTGACAACACCTGACTCGAGACTTTCCCCCAAGGATGCACTTAGCAGCTTGAAGATTTCTACTGCGCTGATTCCCCCCTAGGTGCGTGAAAGGCGGCAACAGGGATCATCCATACCTGTGCACTATAAGAGGGACTTGCTGGCATCAATAACTATCTGTGGGGCCACTGCAAGTCCATGTTGGCATCAATGACAATTTTAATCAACAATTCTTTCATTATAGTGCCCATGATATGTAATAGCAACAATTGTTCCAGTGATCTTCAGATTGATTCCAGAACCAGTGTAGGTAAATGACCCAGGTGATATTATGGTTTGTGCATATGGATTTTGATGTTGCTCAGTTACCTATTTCAGCAGTGAGACTCGGTTGATATTGATTATATGTTGGCAATACTTTATCTTGGTTTTATTTGGAATCTAAAGTATAAATGATCTAGCTGGTTTGACCGAGAGATTCTTTTGTATACTCATTGGTCTTTCCCTACTCCTAGTATGGATTTGGTCATTTCCCTTTAGGGATATAGCTTTCTATTCTTAGCACCATCTCAACTATATCTGTTCATTCGTCGCCTTCCTTTGTTGTTGATTAACCTTCACTTGTAACTTGACTAGTGACATCTAGGATTTCCCCCACCTTCACCTCGATGTTGGAATAGGTCTCCATGTATAAATTGTGTCTTGCTATTCGTTTATGTGATGCTTGTCACAGGAAATTACTGCCTCTAGGTCTTGAACACAAGTAGTCCTACCAAAGAAGTGTTTTTAGATACTAAGGCATCAGAGCTTAAAGTTATTATAAATGGATGCCCTGCCAGCAAATTAAAAGTGTCTCTAGACACTACTGCAAATAGAAGTAAAACTAGTCAGTTGCTAAGAGATGAACGCTCATCCATTGTATGGTGTAAGGCTCATTTATCCCCACAGGGAATCAGGGTGAGGCAAGTCCCTCAAGGTTGAGCCTTAGTCATTTTCTAGAAGCCCAGAAGGCGTTCTAGGGCACCTGCTCTTGGAGGATGGCAAGTTAGTAATAAGAAATAAAGTTGATGGCTAGAGGATGAGAACTCATTCTTTGTATAATGTATGGCTCATTTTCCCCCACAAGGCAATAGGGAGAGACTAGCTCGAGAAGGTTATGTCTTTGTCATTTTTTGGAATCCTAGAAGGCTTACCAGGGCAACCACCTTTAGAGGTTAACCAATGTAATAATGTTATGCAAATAAAGTATAAAGAGGTTGCTTGTTTAGAGTCTAGTGTAGCCTTCTCATTATTCCACCCATTTGTGAGACATTGCCATTCCCTATTGTTCACCTAGTCCAACTTATGTGTTGTGTGGATCCCCTTGTCCTTTAGCCCAGGTGCTCACAGTGTCGAGTTATCATGTCATCCCCTTGGCCTTACCTGGTTTTAGTTCCCTTCACCCTTGACTAGCAAAATGGCTAAATCTATAAATGAGTATACAGTGGAGGTTCTTGTTTAAAGCAACTAATCATTTTGATTTAGATTATTATATATGTATTGTGCTTATACTTGCTAACATAATCTAATTGTATTGGAGCATCGTTGCTAGTATAGATAATTGAGCATGCATGTCCATTTTGTACTTTGCAGTATCAGAGTTTAGCGCTTGGGTCATCATTTGATTAGTCTTGACCTTGTCAACCTAGTCTTGACCAAGCCAGGAGTAGGGTCCAGGATGAGTTATAGACCGATGGTTATGGATGATTATTATTTATGGTCTACAGGTGACCATTAGACATATTCATGTTTCAAATGATGATTTTCTATGATCGCTTGCATTATTTTCATGGTTTGGACATGGATGGGGCCTCTAATGTACTTTTGTGATGGACATATTGAGTGTGAGTACTCATTCCTAGTTGATTTGGACATTCGAACTCCATTAGTGCAGCTGGTTTTTAGTTTCGGGCAATTACAGGAGAGATATGGGTCTTTCATGCATTGTGCAACATATTTGCCTTAGTAAATTAAAAATAAAACACAGTCCAGATATTGGTGAGATCTCCTAGGGAGCTAGAGTGGACCCTTTGGGTGCAATCAGTCAATTGTACCATATACCGGGGGTGCCAAGCACATTTGTTTAGTCATTGTTTTGCGTAGATGCTTCCTTGGTGAGATTTTGACAATTTTATGTTCCCAAGGCAACAGTTTAGTGATAAAAAATGGCTAATGAGGGAATCGATTTGGGTAATTGAGGTAAAGGAATGGCATAGAATTGGTCTGAGGCGCAGTGCTTGGGTCACCTTCATCGTCTGACATTAGCTTCACTCCACTCGGGATCCACACATCCTTGATTTATGCAGTTAGAGGGTGTTTTGATGTATTTTGAGGGAGATACCCTAGTGATTTTTATCACTCCTTTATATTACTTACCACCACGCCATGTTGTTGTGCCATGGGGCCATGCTAGTGAAGTATGTTGTAACCTCCTAGCCCCCACCATGTGTTATTTTATGTTGTTGGTCATTTTTATGTGGTGCGCCCCCTCATTGGGCATTTTTAGTGATCTGCACCCCTCTTTTAGCAAGTCAATCCATGTATGATGCATTTGGCTAATCTTAGCCGTAGATTAAGATGATATTATCGTTTGATCATGACCCTTGATTTTTTTGGATCTAGGTTTTGTGTATTAGAGAGATCTATATATTGAGATGCTCTCTCATTTGTAAAGGGGACTTTTGGCTCTGGAAATATTGAGTACAAGAAAAAGTTTTGCAGAAACTCTTGGAAGCTTTGTGAATGTATTTGGATGTGATTGCTATGCCTCTTGCTTGGACATTTTAGTGGATCTTGCATGTAAACAAATATTTTTCTGGAAGGTTGTATTGATCTTTTGCAGGGTAGCGAATTGGTTGGAGGAGATTGCTAAGACGTCTTACATCGTCTTTCGGTCAAATTGATTTGTCTTCTAGGAGTTTTTCAATTGTTACTTTGTGCATTGGATTTTTCTCTGTAGATGAAGTACATAGCTTATAATTTTCATCCGTGAACAAATCTCATTTGTAGTTTGATTTTGCAGGTGAAGAAGAGGGGGCCCACTTCCTTCTTTGGGCGTTTTACTTATGTTTCGTGCTGGATCTCGCTATAAATTGTAATGAAGTGGAAGGATCATCGACATCTAAGGTGAACACAAGTATTTTCAGGTACGATATGCAAGGTTAGTATTGTTTTTCAATATTTTCATCCTTTTGTCCATTAAAACCCTTTCTTAAAACCCTAGTTTTGTAGATTTTATAGATATGGTGAGTTTTTTATGACGGCCATCAAAACCCACTTGGAGATTGTTGAATAAACCCTAGATCTCGAATTTCACATAAATCAAACTCCATTTGCCCTGGGAGCTAGCACTAGTCTCTCTAGGTGGGGGCACCCCCTTTTGGGTGGGTGCCCAAATTTTCAGATCTATCAGTTGGGTATGCTTGAACCCGCTTAATTTTCACAAATCTATCCTCCAAGCACCCGGATATAGTCATCTCATGCCCTGATCTACCTTTTTGGGTCCACTTCATCCACCTTTACATAAAGCCCAAAGTGGGTCCTTTAGGTTTCTCTTGTATGTGGCTAGATCTTTCTAGATCTACTTTGCTTAACTCATTGTGGTACTTTCCTTATTAAGTTGGGCTATTTTCCTAATTCACTAAGCCTTCCCAACTTCACCTTAAACTCCTATACCACATCCATTTCCTAGATCTAGATTGCCTCACTCATTATCTCTCCTCTTTTACTCATTGCTTACCCCTAGGAGTGTCTTGAGTAGGTGCGCTATCCCTCTTAGGCTAGTAGGGTCTTCCCCTTAATCATTCTTTGGATTGATCTAAAGCGACAAGAGCCCGTCCGGTGTGACAACTACTCTTCATCCATAGTGGACGAGACCCTTACGGTGTCATCGGTTAGCTAACCCACCTCTACCGTCCCAGATGGAATACCTTTAGTGGGTAGCTACACTTTGTGTGATAACAGTAGCATCAAATATTTTCATTTGGGTCATCATTTTGATAATCTTTGACCTGGTCAACCTAGTTTGACCAAGTCAACAGCAAGGTACAGAATGAGTTTGGCCTACAGTGGTTGATGTTGATTATTCATGTCCTATCAGTGTCCATTAGATGTATTCATGCTTCAGATGGTGATTTATTATGCTGACTTGCATTATTTTTATGGTTATTAGCATTTACAGGCATTATTATTATTATTCTAGCATGGATAGGCCTTTTTGATGCATATTTTGATGGGCATATGGTGTATGAGTATTCATTCCTAGTGGTTTTGAACATTCTGAGTCCAATGGTACACTCAGTTCTTAGTTTCGGGCACAGGTGTTGGATATATTGGTCAGTTCATCTTCCAGCTGTTGGATGCCATATAAAAATGATATTTTGACACTTTTAGAGATATATTGTATTCCCCTAGGGCACCATCAATGGACATAGTTGTGTAGCCACCCATTTTTACCATATTGTTATATCCCCAGATTCATTTCTACACTCAGATTTTCCCAGGTGTGATCAGAAGTGAGTTACAGACAACTTTCTCTTCCAGGATGATGTTTCAAGTACATTAAAAATGAAGAATTGGCTAACAAAAGAAATCGATTTGGTATAGTGGGGAAAGGAGATGGCATGAAACTTGTTTGAGGCATATTGTTGATATTATTTACATCTTCTGGCATGGTCATCACCCTTTATGGGGTCCACACGTCCTCACATTCATCACTTTGGGCATTTTATTGTATTATTTAGGGGCCGCAACTTAGTGACTTTAATCACTTTATGAGTATACTTTCATATATTATTTGTGTTGTGCCTTAGGGTCATATTAGTGAAGGTATGTTACACCTCCTAGCCCCACCATGTGCTATGTCATTGCTCCTAGTCATTTTTTATGTGGTGTGCCCCCCTTGGGAGTTGTAGAGAGGGTGTGTCGCCCTTCTTTTGAGTGATCCATGTACTTTTGATCTGGTTCATCTTAGCCATTGATCTTGATGTGATATATTTTGATCCTATCAATCTATACTTTTGGAACTATTCGAGAGATCTATATATTGAGATGCTCTCTCATTTGTAAAGGACTTTTGGCTCTTGGATTCTTGGATAATAAAAAAAATATTTTTGCACAAAACTCTTGGAAGCTTTGTCGAATGTCTTATATGAAGATTGGAAAGTATTTTTCTCTCTATCATTCTTGTGGATCTACGCCTTTCTAAACCATTTTTGCAGGTGTTGTCTTCTTGATGAAGGTAGTGATTTGATGGGGGCGCTATTGTGACTAAGCTCCATAGCATTTTCTCAAGTCATCTTTGGTTCAGGGAGTATCTTTATTGTATCTTGTGATCATGTTGATGTTTTTTTTATTCATTTTTCATTAGTTGTTTCTTTCTCTTGGCAAATTGATTCATACTTTGTAAATCTCTTTTGCAAGAGGAGGGTGCATTGGGCATCTTGGAGGGATAGCGATTCACTTGGGGAGGCATGGAAAACACTCCTAATTGATCAGCGAGGGACGATCATCATCATACTTGACTGCTGCAAGCATTTCCAGGTACATTTTGCTTATATTTTATTTTTCTGGGGTCTATTCCAATTGTCGCAACAAAACCCTCACTTTTTAGATCTGATAGATCAGGCGATCTTTTGGCTATAACACTGAAAACCCAAGTCCAAAATAATATTTCAACCCTATATCTGAAGTTTGAAGCCAAACCGACTCCATTTACCCCTGGATCTAGCACTAGTCACTTGTAGGCAAATCACCCTCCTTGGGTTTTTAGTCATTTTCCGAGATCTATCAGTCGGATATTGCTTGAACCCTCTTACAATCAGCAGATCTATCATCAAGCATCACTATTAGTGTCAAATCATCTTTAATCTACTCTTTTGGGTCCACATAGTATTTATTTGCCTAAACCCTAGGTGGATCTAATTTGGGTATCTTTATTTGGCACTAGATCTATCTAGATCTATTCTCATAATTTCATGGTGGTACATTTTCATTTGAGTTGAGTATTTTTTCTTCACCATAAGCCTCCTCAACTTGGTCCTAACCCCACATACCACATACCATTCCTTAGATATAGATCTATCCGCTCAAGATCTAACTCTTATGTCCATTGTTTATCCCTTGAGTACTTTGAGTGGGTTCACTAGCCCTCATAGGCTAGTAGGGTCTTCCACTTGATCTTGCTCTTAGCTTGATCTAAAGTGATGAGAGCCTGTCCGATGTGACAACTACCTTGCTATAGTAGTGGACGAGGCCCTTGCGCTGTCACTCGGTTAGCTACCCTACCTCTACCGTCCCAGATAAAATAGGATACCTCTGGTGGTAGCTACACTTTGGGTGATAACAGTAACGTAGATATAATATAAGATGTATTGGTTGTTGTATCATTCTGTGTAGTAATGTAACATAAGATGCATGTTTTCAAACAAAACCTTAATAATACCATAGTACATTTATGATGGTGCTGGGCATTGCCAACAAAATATATTCAAAAGTTATATTAGCACATAGTATATATTCAAACTCAAGCAAGATTATGTCTAAGTAATTTCTTGTAAAGAAAGAAAGCTTAGGACAAAATGTTTTAAAACTTACGAATCATGCATGTCAAGCCAAGAGGACAGAAAAACCCTTCACAGCATGGCTCAGAATTTGCAGTTCGAGCAGGTATTTCATTGGAAACATGAAGACCAGGTTGCTGAAATGGCTGTGATAAAACACTCGACCATCCTGATTCACATCCTGAAACCCATGATGAAATATTGCAATTTTTATTTGGTTTTGCATAGCCACCACCATTTTGAAGATTTGCTAAGTAGTTATTGAAGTAGAACTTTATCTCTGCCACACTACAGAGTCGATCCACCATGTCACCTGTTACAAAATTGAAAAGTGAGCTGTGGGGTATAGTGTTTCAAATGCATAACATAAAACATTAGATATTATCCTAAAATGACTGTCAGTGTGCAAATTTTAGGACATGGATAATTTCTTAATTGCAATCCTAGTCAAGACTCGAGACAGAAATAATTGACCAATTCATCTAAATTTAAACCACTTCCATCACATAGCAGTATGCTTCTTATCAACAGAATGTGCAAGACCAAGTCTAGCATCTGCATACATGGCTTTAAACTAAGGCTCATATTCAGCTTATTAACGTATTTTGGGGTACATTTTGAAAGGGTTAATGATTAAGATGATATCAACAAACATCAGAGTTCATTGAAGCAATTTGAAGAATTCACCAAATATAATCGATAGCTAGAATGGAGAAAAAGGTGTGTGCACCTGATGCAATACAAGAGGTCTTAGGATTTAGGCAACCATATCAATCAGCAGTTCCAATTCCAACGCAGCATAAACACGTCTTTGACATCAAAGATAAATTTAAATAGTCATCCTTATTATAAAAAGAAGCAGCGTCCACTCAATTAAAAGGTTTGAAAGACTTCCACTTTCAATATTTTGGGCATAATAGAAGTTTACAAATATAGTAGTTACCAATAAATAAAAGAAATAATGTATACCATAAAATGCAATGGTAGCGAAAAAAGAATGTGAGTCTACCGGGCCAGAAAATACCATTTGCTTTATTCCTCATGAAATTGGTTCCCTTTGCATACACAACAATTGATTTTGAAGCTAGCTTACCTGAGGGGCCCACAACCAAATGGGTGAGTGGAAAGGCATAGCATATTGAAATTTGAAAGCAAGCAAGTGGAGGTATGCTCCCTAGAATCATATATAGTTTGATGCCTACCTGTGCCTACATCAATATGCATCCTGAGAGTTGGGTAATATGCAAGCCTACTTGGGCATCTTGGGTGGGTTAGGAGTAGGTGAGAAGCCTGAGCTATGCATACAGTGAGCCTACCTAGGTATGCTTTTGGTGGGCCTACCTAGGCATTAGCAGACATACAAGATGCTCGGTAGGTGTGTCGTGCATTGTATTAAGAGAAAGTGGGTGCAAATAGTTTTCCTTCCAAGCAGGGTTACAAGACCCATTCCATTCCTTCTGTGGACTAATATCTCTAGAATAGGTAAGAGACTACTATCTCTAGAATAAATAATCCCAGTTAGCTCATGAACTAATATCTCTAGAATAAGAGACTATTATCACTAGAATAGGTAATCCCAGATAGCTTATGAGACTGCCTACACTAGGCCAGAATATAACACTCCCCACTACTATTAGATCTTAGATTACCTATCACCCTAGAATAGATCAAGGCTATGAGACTAAGCCCCACCCAGAATATATAACTCCCTACCCCACTCTTAATTATATCCTCTAGAATGACCTAGCCCTAATTACACTAACTAGGGATGGCCTAACCTCCCCATACTTGGTAGGAACGGGTATGACCTAACTTTCCTTCACTAGATACACATTTCCTACTACCTTAATAATGTTCGCTAGATAGAAGCTCACTTCCCTATACTCGCTAGATGAGCTAACTTCCTTCCCTATACTTGTGAAATTGGCTAACTTCCCTATACTCTACAGATGAACTAACTGCGTTCCCTATACCCACTAGATGGGCATGATCTCACCACTATTATTGTTACTAGGTACATAATATCACCTTCACTAGCATGGCATATTTCTTCCCCTCAATGCCTCACTTGAGGCCATATTTCTTCCCCTCAAACTTTTACTAGATGGCATATTTCTTTCCCTCAAACACTATATAGGTAATGGGCATGAGCTAACAACTATCTTCCCCAACTACACCCACTATTTCATGAACTAATGCTAGCTAGATAGCCATGGTCTAACCACTCTACATTACCTCAAGTTCACTAAATAGGTAATGGACACCCCACTAGCTCATGATCTTATGCTAGCTAGACCTTGGTCAGGGAGATAAGGTATGAGGCTAACCTATACTCACTAGGAAGGGAAGGGATGATCTCACTTCCCTTCACTCACTAGGATAGGGATGGTCTCACTTCCCTTCACTCACTAGGATAGGTATGATCTCGCTTTCCTATACTCGTAGATGAGCTAATTTCCTTCACTATACTTGCTAGAAAATGTAATATATGTATCCAGATATTCTCAAATAATTCGAAATAAACGCATCATTGAATAATTTGATATAACCCACATATTGAATAATTGATAAATATATTGATGATGTTTTTATAATTACAATGGTAGGGCTTATATAATCCAATTCATGCATTTTCAAACATAAAGGCACGTCACCTGACTTTTCCTAATTAATTAATTATTTCTATTTATTAATTTAATTATTAATATTAATATTGATATTTAATGTTATTATTATTAATATAATCCAATTCATGCCTTTTTAAACATAAAGGCACGCCACCTGACTTTTCCTAATTAATCAATTAATTATTTCTATTTATTAATTATTAATTATTAATTATTAATATTAATAAATATTAATATTGATATTTAATGTTTTATATATCTTTATATATCTTATTATGTTATATATATTTTTTATATAACATTGTTTTCTTCTTAAAGGGAATTTTTTTCCACAAACCTTGTTGAAGACAAGGATTATGTCTGATTTCTTTCTTGTAAGGTCATCTCGCAATCTTTTGTGTTAGTATCTATGACACTTGATGAAACGAAACGATATGAGCTACAAATTCCCAAAAAAAAATGCCGCATCATTTGTGAAGTAGTACAACCAAGAACTATCTTTGTTGGAGTTGTTTGTTTATCGCCTTGTTGGAATGAACTTCTCGTATTCTACTTAGTTTGTTGATTTTGAGTTCTTTCTTTTCTGAATTCAAAATTCTTTTGTTTATGTTTATTTTGATCATGTCGTTGGTCAAAATGATTTTTATTATTTGTGTGTCGATAAGGAGTTCTTGTTGTTTGTTTTTGTACTAGATTGACTTCTTTTTGAACAATTACGAAAACTAGATTTGTATTTGCTTCTTTTTCCTGAACTTGGATTTTTGAGTCCGAGAGAGTTGATGTCCTCTTCTGAATTTTCTCCAACTTGTTTTCCAACAAAACTTTATCATTCTTAAGATTCATAATCATTTCTTCTTGCACTTTCTTGTGATCTTTAATCTTCTAAATATGATCCATTAGATCTTGTTTATGATGCTTAAGGTGACCATTTTCTTCGATATTTTCTAATAGTTTCTTTTGAAGATCTTGATTCTCCTCTTCTAACTTTTGATTGTCTTGTGCTTTTTCCTTCGCTTTCTTGATTTGAAGAAGCAGTTTATGGTTATGATCTCTTAGATGAGAGATCTCTTCTTCCTTGTCCATGGCGACTTTGTCGTATTCTTTCTGCATTTTTGTTATTGACTTTTGACTATCTTCAGTGATAATTTTTGAAATATTTTTAAGATTTTCTAATATTACTGGGTTTGACTTCCATGTAGAATCCTATAATGTTATATTTTTCTTTTTGTATGAAGATGTTAAAAATTTCTTCTTCATGTTTAAAATGAATGTCCCTGGTGTTTTGAACCCAGAATGATGTCAACTTCATTTAGATATATAGTCGCAACATTTAATTGGGATGTGAACTTATACTCATCAATTGTTAGTTGTAAGTCCGTAATTTCATATTGCTTATCACCATAAGTATACCTCTTTTCGATTACACTTGATTCTAGGACTAATACTTGATTTTCCAAGTTGCAGCTAATGTAATTTTCCCTGATGGTTGTGTTGACCGCCTAACCAACTAGATGGCCAACCATGTACCATGTGCATTGAAGCAAAGTTAAATGTGTATTAAGGAAAAACTTTCCTTCATACTAACCAAAAGTTTCTAGCTTTCACAAGCACTAGTCCAGTTGAGAGTGTGTCTAGGATTGAAAGGATTGAAATATGAAACACTTTGAAATGAACAATAAGCCAATAGTTTATTAGAATTTGGGATTGAAACACAAATCTCCTAGTTTGTGAAATTCAAGATAACTTTTAGGAAAGTTGATGTATGAATAAGAAGCTACCAAGAACATTCAAATATCATGATAAATGTAGGTATATGAAATTAAGGACAAAAATTACCCCACAGACTTTGGCTTAGGACAAAAAGGAGTGTCATTCCACTGTAGCTCTCCTATCTACATGTGGGGTCTGTTGCCGCCTAATTCGCACCTCGAGTCACGTGGCAGAAATCTTCAAGCCAGTGGGTGCGACCTTGGGGGTAAGCAAGAGTCAAGTGCTATCACTTGATCTTGACTCCTCCGTCTCGGCTCTCTCCTAGCAAAGCCAAGGGGGTTGGTCCCTAGTAAAATAAACTATGGTGTTTAATCTCTGAAAATATAACAATTAGTCTAGGAGATGAGATAAAATAAAACTTTGAAACTAAGATAACTACAAATAATTTAAATGACTAGCATAAATAACATTCCACACAATACAATGATTAACTTAAGCATAAAATGAACAAGATTTCCAGATAGACTAGTGCCAATGGAGTGCTTGTGTAAAGGGTTGCTAGTGAAGTCTCGAGAAATATTGCAGTTTTCTCAGTTGGTCAGTTTTAAAATTATTAAATGAGTAATTAGGGAGTGGGTCAATTCTTGGTAAATTTTATTATGAATGTGGTAATGATCTTTATTATTACAGGGAGATGGTATTCCAGATATACTTGGGGGTACGAGGAATGTGTCTGGATTTACCAAGGAGTGTCTCTCACAGTGACATGTGGGCTAGATGGAGTCGCAGGGTTGTGTTCAACACTACACCAAACGAGGATGTAGCCTAACGGTACCCTACGGTCACTTTATAGTGGTTCTCGCTTCACTTGCAGAATTTCCCCACAATCTGGTAAAATCGTATGGAGTGTCAAATTTTCACTTGTAGGGATTAATTGATGTGTTTTACTAATTACTAGTCACTTCAATCCCTTTCTGATTGTCCCACTGATCCAGCCAAAGGCTTGCAGTGGTCACAAGAGCATACAGGGAATGAAGTCTTGGATATTTTAAGTTTTTTAAGAACTAAGTGTGAGTTTTTTAAATCTCAATGCCGATACTCTTGTTACCGAGAACACAGCCGGATTGATTAATTTTACTTTAAAAACTTCAAAAAAAAAGTCTAGGGACTTGAATAGAGAAACCTCTTATCTAAAATTCTTGTGTAATTCTTGTACCACTACTATGCTATTAATGTTTTAAGTTTGGATGCTAACATAATCATGTGAGATTTATGCATTCTTGATGCACTCATGATCGTCTAGTATATTGCTCCACCTTTCAGTATGGGTACTTTGACCTGGTCATCCCAGTTGACTAAGTCAAACATGGTTCCCAAGGCAGTGACTACAAAAACAACTTTGGTTAGATTTGCTCCATACATGCCCAACAACAATATTGCAGTCTTAGTTTTTAGGCCAGTTTTTAGGTTCATTGATTATTATCACTTTATTATTGGTCAGGTCACATTTTTATTGATGAGATGCTTCATAGAGTGGCGATCCTATGGCGCTACATCGCTCCAAGGGGTATGAGTAGTCACCAGTACCATTATACCATGTCTCTGAATTCATCTATGTAGTCAGTTTGTCCGAAATTTCAGCCGGCAGAGAATTATGATGATTTTTATTATTTTCAGAGGTTGTACCAACAAAAAATGGACTATGAAATTTACTGAGGAAATCGATTTGGCTAGCGAGGTTGATGAAATGGCTTGGGAATTATTTTTGATGATGTATTATGGCACTCTGGATCAGTTTGCAACTTTGCACCAGTTTCACTCAGTTTCAGGCTCCGGATCATTTTATTGGCTCTCCTAGAGAGGACGTCCCCCATGGGGCGCCCCTCACCTTGGTCATTGATGTATTACATTGTTATATCTTAGGTTATGAGTTGTATGGGGCCTAGGGTGATTTATGTCCCTAAGGAACCCCTTTCTTATGTATCACATTGTTATATCCTAGGCTAGCACTTGATGTATAACGTCTTACTAAGACGTCCTTGGGTAAAGTGCGCCCCACTTTGTATTGACCCATATAAAAATTAAAATATAATCTCCATCGTTGATGATGTTTTAATCTCAACCGTCGGATGATAAAGTGAGTTAGGAATTTGGGCTCTCAAAATCTATATAAAGAAGAGACCCCCCCTCATTAGATCCCATCAGGAAATTCGGTACCATTGGCTCTTGAAGAATAATAGAGAAAATATTTTTTGGGATCTCTTGCCTTGTGTGGATGAGTGAAGAATGTTCTTGGTGATCAATTGATGCTATCTCTTCCTTGCATTGGAAAATCTTAGTGAATATTTGGCATATCTTTTGGATTCATTTTTATTGTCTGTTAGGGAAATCTATTTGGAGAGGGGTGCACTTGTGGAGGAAATCCACCTTGTTCTCTTGTCTGAATCTTGTGGTTTCAAGGAGTACTTTTATCTCATGATCTCTTACTCTCTCATCTTTTGTTTCTTGTTAATAATTGTTCTTTTTCCTAGCCGATATAATTGATTGCATCTTTGGCTTGGTAGGAGAAGGGGCGCATTTGTGGTTCCTTGGGAGACTTGGTTGAAGCTAGATCTCACCATCTTTCCACTTGATCTCTTACATATATATTGCAGTTGGGCTACCATGATGCTGCATACAGATTGATCTCTTTATTTTTTTGAACTATTCATTCAGATGGGGTTTTAGCATGAATCATTACAGTCTCGACCATTTCAGAGCCTTGTTTAGCATGATTTCCTTGCCATGACTAAGATTTCCTTGTCCATTGAGAGGATTTCAGTGGTGACCTAGTTCATTTGAGCAGAGTAGTAAATCAGATGTGGTACACAGTTACAGAGAGGCTTATCAAATGGAGACAGGTATATGGTGAGATCAAGTATATGGCTCCTTGGTGAGTTTTTGCTCTTTGATATACGTTAACCACCTAGGCTTGTCATGTTAGGATGATTATGGTGACTCATGCTTAAACTTGTGACTGTGAATGATCAAAGAGTCTAATGTTGAAGACTATTGATTATGCCATGCTTTACACAAATCTTAAACCTTAGTGCTATGTTGGTTCCATGTATCACTTGTCCTCATCCATCCAATTCATCTGTAGTTTTTTTTCTCCCATGACATTAGTTGATCGAGACGTGTGAGATTATAGATCTTTTCCCCATCTTAACCCCTGTGCATGATAGAATCCATGTTGTTATGTGTCTCTGGCTATGAAGTATGTGGCTTGGCTAGTGCGGGTAAGTTCATCGGGTAGTCTTCCTTTAGTCCTCAAAACAAGTGCTCCACCGAACAATGTTTTTACAATTTAGACACTAAAGCATCAAAACGCATAAACGTTATATCTAAATGATGCAAAGTATGAATGTTAAAAAGTAGTCAGTGGCCAAAGGATGAGTACTCATTCCTTGTATAATGTTAGGCTCATTTTCCCTCCACAGGGGCAACAGGGTGAGGCAAACCTTTCGAGGCTATGGATGATCGCTGGTAGCGGGGCTAGGCCTTAGTCATTTACTGGAGCCCGGAAGGCTTTCCAATGCACCTGCCTTTGTAGGTTGGCTACCATCTTATGTGAAATTGAAAGTTATTGAAAAGGTCAATGGTCAAAGGATGAGCACTCATTCCTTGTATAGTGCTCAGCCCATTTGCCCCTATAGGGAAACAGGGTGAGACTAACCTGCAAAAGTTGTGTCTTTGTCATTTATTGGAGCCCAGAAGGCTTTCCAAGGCGCCTTCCTGTGAAGGTTAACCAATGTTCCAAAGTAATGAAAAGGAAACCTTGCTAGAGCCGGAAGGAAACAAACACAAGTACTTTATCCATTTGTGAGACACCACCATCCGCTATTGTTATCTGCCATGCATATGTCATTTTGGTTGAGTGTATTTGCTATCATTCGGAGAGATCACATTGTCAAAACCAACAAGAGGTCATTACCCATTACTTAGCCTTGTTTTCCATCCTCACCCAGCACTAGCAGATGGTTTAAAATTTGTAAGTATGGCATACACAAGGGACTTCCAAAAGGTTCAATGATTCTTCTAGTACACATGTATATCTTAGTGGTTGTTATATTATATTATTATTGTCACCATGATTCTAAATAGAATGATTAAAGTTGGGTTTTAATATACATCTTGGAGCAGTTATTACCCTGGATGCATGCAGGATCATCTTAGTTCAGCATCTCACCTATGGTTTGGGTATTTTGACCTAGTCAACCCAGTTGACCAAGTCAAACACGGTTCCCAATGCAGTGACTCAAAAAACAACAATGCCTATATTTACTCCAGAGTCCAGACATGCCCAAGACCAATACTACGGTTCCAAATTTCAGATTTGGCTTCAAATTGCATGATTAGTGATTATTATCCCTTTATTATTGGCCAGATTATATTATTATTGCAGTGATTTTGGTTCTTCTAGAGCACCACAGTGTTCCAAGGGGTATAAGTAGTCACCTCTACCATTCTTCTATGTCTCCAAATACTCTGGTGCAGTCAGTTTGCCCCAGTTCTGATCCTAAAGGAAAATATGATGACGTTTATGATTTTCAGAGGTTGTGCCACCAGAAAATGAACTAGGAAAGTACTGAAAAAATTGATTTGGCTAGGAAAGTCAAGGAAATGGCAGGAAATTCATCCATTTGATGTGTTATGGCTCTTTGGACACTTCTTCATTAGTTTCAGTCAACATTTGGTCTGGGATTATTTTATTTTGGCTTAGCTAGTGAGGATGTCCCCCAAGGGGCACCCCTTAACTTGGCCACTTGATGTATTACAATGTTATTTTTTATGATTTAAGGTTGTAATGGGGCCTATGGTGAATTAAGCCCCTAGTGACCCCCTTTTGATGTATTATCATGATTATATCTTATGTTATATTAAGTTTTGACTTAGACAAGGTGTCATTGGGAAAAAAGTGCACCCCCCTTGATCTAGTCAATTTGATCCATGTAAAGTTGATCTTCACCATTGATGATGTTATAATCTCAACCGTCGAATGTAAAAGTGAGTTAGGGTTTGCGTCTATCGAAAGCTATATGAAGACAAGACCCCCCCCCCCCATTGTAAAGTATGAGTTATGGCATTGGAACTTCTAATAAAGAGATTATTCTGGGATTCAACACTTGTGTTCTTGTAGATAGATGAATCTGATGACAATTGGTATTGCTTATCTCCTGCAATGAGATCAATTCGGCATAGTTATTGTATATTTTCTTGTACCCAGTTTATATGTAGGTTGAAGTAGGCGAATTGAAGGAGGCACATTGGTGGGGGGGCTCCCTCTGTTGCCGTCTTTCAATTTGGTTATCAGGGAGTGGTTACTTATTTATGATTTATCATTCATGTATCTTCTTTATTTTGCAAATCTCGTTTATCTGTCATTGCTAATTGATTTCCTTGGTGTGGCAGGTGGAAGGGGGTGCTAGGGACATTGAGAAAAGCACAAATTCACCAAGATCTTGCCTAGATCTCTCACTTGATCTTCGAGGAAGCATTCTTCATCATCCAGGAGGATATCTACAAGTTTCAGGTACGTTTCTTAGCTTATTTCACAATGTTTGAATTTTCATGCATTGCACATCACCCACTTCACTGAAAAAATCACTTGTAAAAAGTAGGAAAAATCACCGGATCAATTTGCACTGGGAATCTGCAAATTTGGCGATCAAGGTTTTGTTGGCCATCATAAAAGACCCTCTCTCTCCTAGGCATCATTTTTGGACTCCATTTTCCCACATTAAAGCAACACTTATCCTTGGAGAAAGCGCCTATCCTGACCTGTCAAATTGTTTCCTATGTGTTCTCTATTTTCGATTTCTGTTCGAATTTCTTCACATCGTCAAATCTTTCATCCGAAAAAGTGTGTTGTAAGCCCTAATTCTTTGATTTAGCCTCACCTTGGGAATTTCCATGTTTCTATCTAAATCCCCCCAGGTCTCTAGTTTGATCAATGGAACAAACACGCTAATCCTAGATCTGATATTTAATTCCATAAGTGACTGTCTTATTTGGCTTGAGTAACATTTCCAACACCCATAACCAACTCCACTCAAGCATTCCTTAAATCGTGGCTTATTCCTTAAATCTAGGGTTTCAAACTTTCACCTTACCTATTCTCTGTTTGGGTTTGATCTGGTGATTAGTTGTAGGTCTTTCCTTTTAGGATAGGTCTGGGTCTCCCCTTTTGTCACTTGGGCTTCAGTGGCATAAAGCGAAGGATATCCCAACAGACGTGACAACCATCCATCATTTGGGAGTTGGGGTATTCGTAGGTTAGGACTTTGGTTTCATGTCCCCTCTGCCATACTGAATAGAATCAATCAATGGGGCAACTACAATATTCATGATAACAGGGCACACTTGTGGAGGATATCCACCTTGTTCTCTTGTTCGAATCTTGCAGATTCAGGGAGTATTTTTATCTCGTGATCTCTTACTCATCTTTTGTTTCACGTCAACAATTGCCCTTTTTCCTAGCCGATCTAATTGATTGCATCTTTGGCTTGGCAGGAGAGAGGGCGCACTTGTGGTTCCTTGGGCAACTTGGTTGAAGCTAGATCTCACAATCTTTCCACTTGATCTATGCGAGGATAGTCTTCATCACTTCGCCATTCATCCTCAAACAAATCAAGTTAACTCGAATAATTTCTCTTTTTATTTTTCAATCTATTTGGGGCTGCATTTTCATTTCACTAAAACCCTAAAATTTTAGATCTATAGGTTTTGGTTTGCGTCTAGATTTGAAACTTAAAACCCACTTCCAAAATGATTTAAAACCCTCAAATATTAATTTTCATGACCATCGAACTTCATTTTCCCACTCAAAACACTAGTCTATCTTTTAGGTGGAGACGCCCCCCTTGGGGGAAGTGGTTATCTTTTGATCTGTACACAGGGTATTGTTAGTTTCACCTTCAATTGTCTTATCTTACATATAGAAATTAATTTGAGTGTCTAATTTCACTTAATTTCACCATTTTTCCTTAGATTCAAATTTTCATGCATTAAACCCTAGGGTAAAATTTGGGCTTTTTACATAGGCACTCATTTCCTCTTAGTAATGTTTTAAAACTCTAATTAACTTTCATACTAAGAGATTTAATTAAGGTACCTTGGGTAATTCACTTGTCTACGTCAATTATAGGGTTATCTTGGTCATAGGGATGCCCTCTAGGTTTGGTCATTTACCTAGTCTAAAGTGTCAGTAGCTTTGGCCGGTGTGACAACTGATTCTATGAGAGGCCTAGTTTCGGTAGGTCACAACTTTAGTTTCCTTCCCTCTACCATCTTGGATAGGATCACCTCAAGGGGCAACTACAAGATTTGTGATAATAGAATTCTTGTGAACCAAGAAGGGAAATTGCATGTGATGAGTCCTTGTAGGCTCTGAAGATCACATGTACCAAATTCCATGACCCAGTCTAACCAATACGTGGTACCACTACTCATGAGCCTCTCCCTCCAAACGCAAGGCTTGATTGCTTCTGTCTCCTTCATGGGGTTGAGTTGGAAATATGTATTCAACTTCTGAATCCATGATCTAGCCGTGCATTTGTTAGACCCATCAAAAGAAGGGATATCCAACTTCCCAACCTTCTACTATAGATCAAATTTTTGTTGGCCTCTGTCGAAGTCCCTAGGCTTGCTCCTATATTTGATGGTACAATACTACAAAACTCATGTAATGAAATTGTTGAATGAAATTCCCAATCGAGTCTAGTACTCCCTCAAGTAATCATTGAAACTATCACCTGGTACTGGCTACCCCTGATTGCCAACTAGCTAGTCCTTCACAACTTGAGGGAAGAGAGATTTACTCCATTGGATGTTCGAGTGTTGGTCTGGAGGGGAATATTTGTGTTACTTCCTCCTGCATGATTCCCATTACGTCTGGTGGTGCCCCCTAAGCCATTGTTGCCCCCATTGTTTTAGTTTGCTTGAGTATTCATGATAAGTTAGGTCATGAGCTAAACCAATTGTTGTTGCCCCCTGGCTAAATCATTTAGAATGCTCATGGTACTTCCCTCAGGTTACTCTTTGTTTGTATCATTCCTCCTATCCCTAAGTGGATCATTCCTATTCCCCATTTCTTCTTGTTCTTCCTCTTCTGCTTCTAGTTGCTCCTCTTCTTTTGATTCTACTTGGTCCTCTTCTCGAAGTTCTGATAAAAATAGGTTTATAGGTTCTCCCTTTTGTCGTCTTCTCCTATAGGTGATATCACTACTGTCCTTTGGATTCATAAACGTGCATGCAACTCACAGCATGGCAGAATCACCATCTCTGATACCACTGTAATAACCCCAACTAGATCTGAGTTTATTTTCACTTAATTGTTTTTGTGTTTAGTTCTTAGTTTAGTTCAGGACTTTCTACAAACAGTTGTACTACAGACCACTGCACGATCTCATAAATCGTTGATATATTTAGGTGTTTTCTATGTTTGGGCTTTTTGACAAAGAATTCACATTAACTACAATACTTGGCACACAACTGGAGATTTATTGATCTCCAAACTAACAAGCAAACATTGCACTTTAAATATTCAACAAATTCTCTTCCAATGTTATTCATCAATCAACTAAACTCAACATATACAAATAGATTTATTTATGTGGTTTGCATAGAGGTCAGGTCACAGCTGAAGTGAAACGCACCACTCATTATTTCCCATAGCTAATATGTGTATCATGACCCATGGAAAGAGAAAGACTTAGCATGGGTAGCATACTCCCCTCAGAAATCATGCCCAGGTGGTCACATTCAAAGCTGAAAGATCACCTTTCTTACAACAATTCAACAACAGATATAGAGTGGAGTTACACTGAAGATTTGGCTCACCTCAAGCCTCCACGAACTCTGAAAAATGCCCACAATTTATCCCCAATGAGTTGGTTGTCCTAACCCACAATACTTCACTAATAAAGAGTCCAAATCGCCCTTGATACAACAATTTGTAGCAATAGTATAGGATGGTTATGGCAACAACTTTTTTTGGACCTCTCCAACAACAAAGAAAATCCTAGTATACCAGTGTGCCCTCCTTCAATCAACAGTAAGTAGCAGCTCAAACACTCCTCCAATGTGCCCCCCCGCCTTTTTATAGCAAATTGGACATGAAAGCAATGGTTATTAACCAGCTGAGAAGTGCACCCTCCTTCAATTGCAACTGTTCGAGGGTAACTTCAAATCTCTGTGCAATATTGGATAATGACAGTCATCAAGCAGCCACAATATTTGGCCCCAAAGACCAATGTGCCACTCCAAAAACTCTTCAAGACTCAAATATTCTCTATAGATCTGCAAGTAAATGTGTTTCTCATCCACAGTGATGTAGCACAATGAGAAATCCGAATGATTCCTCCTCTAAAATAGCTAGGGTGGATTTGTCTCACCACTGAAACTATTGTTCTCTTAGGGGTTTTGTCCCAAGAGCCAAAAGCCACAAGAGCTCTCCAAATCCTTTTTCGAAAATGAAAATATCATGAATGAATGAGAGAATGGGTCACTTTGCCCGTTTATGCTCTTTTTACCCATTTTGGCCTCTATTACCCTTTTGGCCACTTTTATCGTTTCGTACTTTTAATTAAATAAAGTGACTTTTATAAAGTCCCTTTATTAAGTAATTACTTAATATCACTTTTAATATTACTTTCCACCCCATTTGACATTAAATAATTATTTAATTCCCTTTTTCATTGATTATAGCCTTCAAGAATAAAATAGGCTAATAAGTCGTCCCTTAGAGAGCTCATTTGGAAAGGGACATTACATTTCCATGAAAATGCTCCAAAAGGCACACGTGCCAAAAATATGGCGTGGCTTTCTAAACTGTAGTTCTAGAATTGATAACTTCCTCAATATTTATTGGATTTTCTACTATAGCCACTTTTTAAAAATCCCGCGACATTTCTTCATATAATGACATTGAGATGGCACAATTATGGGCACTCTAAAAAATGATAAATTACTTTTGAATCTAGGATGCCCATCCAAAAATGGCCTTGATGAGTGTGTAAACAACCCTCCAAAGAGTGGGTGCTCAACAAGGGAAAACCAATGAATGTAGAACAAGTCAAGTGCAAGAAGTTGCTTCCATACATCAAGGGGTCAAACCCTCAACCAACAAATAGATATATGTGCAATACTCCATCAAGTGGGGAACAACCTCAACACATGTGCAATGAATATCCACATAACAACCAAAACCCAACCTCCATGCCAACTCATCAATCCATAAACCAAGGAGCTCATCCATTAATAATAAGAGAATCCAACTCAAGAACAAGTGTCCACAATAGCCAACTAACAACTAGAAGAAGGGGATGGCCCTATCCACAAATAATGATATGCCTCCTCATGTGCCAAGAGTGAGAAACTACAAGAGTTCAATTGAGAAGATGTCTAATGAAGTCAAGATGTCATGCTCATGCCAAGAAACAAGAACACTCCAGAAGGAAGTGATGGTAAACCATGCTATGATACCAAACAAGGGCCTAGGGACATGAGTGGCTCTAGAAGAAAACCATCACAAGGAATCAATAAGCATGAAGATCATCCAATGAGCAAGAGTTCTAGGAAGTCCCTACAACCATACAATCCATCCAAGTGACAAGTGACAAGAGTGCTCATGAAGAAGATGATCAATGTGACACATATGAGTGAATTGCACCATCAAACCCTCATAGAATAACCCATACAAAGCCAAAAACCATAAGAGGTCACATCCCATAGCTATTATCATCCATCATAGCATGAAACAAAGCTCTAGCATCAAGAACCCAAGGCATCAAAATCTCCATCAACATGTAACCCCCTACTGAAATTGTGATAAAAATCACAACTGGGCGCCCATGCCAAATTGGGGGGAAACAAGGCCCACATATGCGAATTGAAGTTCCTTTATGCACTAAAGAAAGCACCACATGCTTGGTAATCAAGGATTGATGAACACCAAAATTTGCTCGAGTCGTTGCCTTGTACTTGGGTTGTGGAGCAAGTTTATGTCAAATGGTTTGTATTGTGTTTTTGATCTGTTAGGACTGATTTCTAGGACTAGAAGTTATGTTTAAGTCTTAAATCCTTTTCTACATAGAAACTAAAAGTACACATAGCCCACATTCCCATATATCATTACTACTCAAACAAGTGTCATACATGCCTTTACTCCATATTTATTAAAGGGAAGAAGACTGTTGTAGATGACTGTTCATTAAAGGCATATAATAAACTTTTGATTGAAGAATAAGTATGGTAAGAGCAGTACAAAGCTATGTCACAGGGTTTGTCGAACCTAAACCTCCAAGTTTGGAATTCGGCAAACCTAAAAAAATTTGAAAAGTTAATTTAGGTTCGGCAAACCTAATGGCTGAACCTCACGCCGAACCAAAAGGCAAACCGGTTTAGCCAACAGGTTCGCCGAACCTCTTAAAAATGAAGTCAAGCTAATGGTTTCGACACACATTCAGCGAGCATTTCATGTTTTCCGCATAGGTGTACACGTTTTCAGAGGGGTTTTTTCTCCTTTTTTACGCATAGGGATGAAAGACTGCCACAATACAAACCCCATCAACAACGAAGACAAGCCCTGCTACACACTGAGCTCAAGCCATAACCCTCTGCGTCGTCTTGACTAACTCTCAACTACACATACTTCCGACTCCCGAGTTGTATGCTCTTGACTGTTGAGATAAGATAAGATAAGATAATTTTATTAATGTCCACTAATGACCACAAAGTAGGTCAACGGGACTACCGGTTACAATGATGTTCGAGCATGTGGGAGGACTACACGGTCTCCCTTAAAAGAAAAACAATACAAGAAGTAAAGTAGAAAAGAAGAGAAGTAAAAGTGTGAGAGGCGAGCTAGGTTGTGGCATGGGAGAGCTCTCGCCCCAGTCTCAACATTGCAGCTCTACCCAGGCGTGAAGAAGCTTAGGTGGGCAGGATCCGGGAGCCAAGCGACCGAGGATGGTCTAGTACTCCTAACATCTGAGGCTAAAAGAGGAAAACTGAGGGAAGTGCAATAGTGTCTGTTGTCTCGAGTAAGAGATGGTGGGTGTGAGGCGCCCTCTAGAGTGATGTCGGTGAGGTCTGGAAGGTCTTGAGCGTCTCCTGGGGGGAGGTCTAGTACGAAGCTATTGCTGAGATCTCGTGGGTCGAGAACCACCAACCTTTGCTGATCCGGGAGCTGGATCGATATCTAGTTCAATAGATTTCTTGGTGCCCCTGGAAGGTGGTAGCATGTGTTGATTTTTCTGAGCAGCATCGGGAGCCCTTCTCCTAGGAGAATGGGACCACTTGGTCCGGGACCAGGGTGAAGACTCAACCCAGTGTTGAGTGACCATTCTGTTGAATGGTAGATATCTGGTTTAGGACCATGATATAGACCCAGCTCTGCCCTGGATAGACTCAACCTTGTGTTGAATAAACATCTGGTCCGGGACCACGATGTTAACCAGTCTGGGACTAGTAGACTCAACTTAGTTCTGAGTAGCCTTTCTCTTGGAGAATGAAGACACTGTAAGCCCTAGACTGGGTCTGGGCATGTGTGTGGCACTTTGACCCTTGATCTATGGGCTTGGTGTGCTTCTCCAAGGATTAGCTACCCTTGGTTAAGTTACCCTAGTACCAGATCTAGGTGTCACATAGTGTGTGAGATAAAAGCATTAATAACTCTCTTGGTTTATGATGATGTACTTTTGAAATAAAAAAGGACCACAGGGACACTTGGAAAAAGACCAAAGTCAAAAGTCAAAATAAATAAAGACTTGTTGACCACAGGAAAATGACCACAAGTGAATGTCAAAATAAATAAGGACTTCTTATAAAAGTCAAAGGAAAAAATAAAAGGACCTCTTTGGTAAAAGTGAAAGTGAAATTAGGAAAAGATTAAAAATATTATTATTTTTATCTTTCATAATCTTGTCCACTTACAGGTGAATGAAGGCTATAAAAGAAGATCAAGTCTTCTCATTTCATACACACGAGTTTTTCTCTGACAAGTGAAGCTGCTATTTTTATTGAAGAAGATTTTGCCTCAGGTAGGGCATCCTCAGCAAACCCTCAGCTAGGGTTTCTATCAGCATTCTTTTTTATCAAAATTTATTGTGACAGTCGTTCTTCATCTTTTCCTGGCAGCCAAGGACAATTTAGGCAGCTCCTTTTCTTCTTCTTCTCGGGCTGTTTGTTCATTTGGGCAGGCCACTTTAGGGCACTTCCCTATCGACACCCACGAGCAGCCTCCTACAGGCATACCCGTGAGGGTGTGGCTCACGGCCAACCCTCGGGAAAACCTAGGGCATACCCACAAGGGCTATCGTAGCCCACAGCACCTCTGAGTAGCCTGTAGGCATACTTGTAAGGGTGTTGTTGCAGCCCGAGGGTGCACAGACCCTCAGGGCAGCCCACAGACCAGCCCTTAAGGGCTTGGGCTAGCTGCCACAGCAGGGTAGTCGGAAGTTGTCGAGAAGCTGGCAAGTCAGTCGGGCATAGGAGAAAGAGGATCGGGCAGGTCGGGCAGGTTGCACAGCAGATCGGGTAGCAAACAGTACAACTGGGCAGACAGTCTGGTTTTTCGGGCAGCCTGTAAGTTATAGGGGCAGGAGAGAGAAAAAAAGGTATAAACCCTATTTTTCTGGAAAAGCCCAAATTTGGGTAATTTTGTATTTCTGGAAATTGTGGTTGAAATTATCAGTCTGATATTTTTCTAATAAATTTTTCTGCGACTGTGGTAAAACCCAGATTTGGGTTTGAGAAACTTTTTGAAGAATTTCCTAAAGCCATCTCATTTACGAGATGAGCTATTAATGCTTTTGGGGGTTTTGTCCTTTCAAGGTTTCCCCAGTGAAAAATATGGTGTCCATGTGTGTTGATGTGATGAATGTGTTTTTTACTGCACTGCTGATTTGTTTATGTTTATCTGCAAATTCTAAAAGTTTATGCTAATGCTAAAAATTCAACATGGTATCAGAGCTTAGCATGTGAAAACACAGTAAAGGGACATTGCTGTTGTTTTTCACTAGATCTTGGAATAAGATTTGTAGATCTAACATTTTGGGCAAGTGACAGAGATGGATACCGTTGGTTTCAAACCAGAAGAGAAGCTCTATGGTTCAACAAACTTGAACTCCTGGAAGGCCAGGTGGACAGCCATTCTTGATGAGAATGACTTGGATAACATTGTTCTTAATGTCACAGAAGAGCCAACTACAAATGCTGGTAGGCTTGCCTACAAGAGGAAGCAAGGTAAGGCTAGAAGAGTCATATATGATTCTATCAAAGAAGAATTGATGCCTAACATCACATCCTTGAAGACTGCTAAAAAATGCTATGATACTTTGATAAATCTCTATGAAAAGAAGGCTCCCAGTCAAAAGAGAGTCTCGAAGAAGAGGCTACGAACTTTGAAGCGGAACAAAGATGAAAGTGTTGGTTCCTTCTTCACCAAGATCAAACAGGTAAGAGATCAACTCCTTGCTATTGGTGTTACTGTTGATGATGATGATCTTGTACAAACAGTGGTTGATGGTCTCCCAAGCTCTTGGGAAACCTTCATGGCATCCGTCTGTGGACGAGAAAATCAGCCCACCTTTGAAAGGCTTTGGCATGACTACATACAGGAAGAAGTAAGGAACACTGACAAGGTAATCATGCAGGATAACCTTGCACTTACAGCAAAGACCAAGAAGTTCAAGAACCCTTTCCCTCAGCAAAAGAAGGGTAAGAAACCTCATGGTAAGTTTTCTGACATGTCCAATATTGAATGTTCTACTCGTCGCAAGTTTGGACATTATGCTAGAGACTGTAGGCAGAACAAGAAGAAACCCAAGAGAAGGTTTCAGGCATCTGTTGCAGAAGCAGAGGAAGAAGAAGATGAGGAACCCAACAAGAAGAAGAAAACCAAGGCTAATAAAAATGATGAGCCTAAAAGAGAGGACTATTTGATTTCTGCTCTAACTGGTTCTTTCTCAGCTTGCTCCACTTCTTGGTTGGTGGACAGTGGTGCCTCCAGGCACATGACAGGTAACCGAGGTACCCTTACCAATTACAGAAAGAAGAAGTTCACCACTCAAGTAGAACTTGGAGATGACTCCACTTACAAGATTGAAGGAGTTGGATCAACTTCACTTCAACTTGACTCAGGTACGGTTCTTCATATTGATGATATTCTTTATGTTCCTGGTTTAAAGAAGAATCTTTTATCTGTTGCTGGTTTAGAAGACAAGGGCCACAAAGTCCTCTTTCTGGATAAGAAGGTCTTTTTATGGGCAAAAGACACAGATCTAGACTCTGCAGTACAGATTGGGGTTCGAGAGGGAGACCTCTACAAGGCCTCCAAAGTTTTCACTCATGCTTTGGTACATCAAATAGTTGATCTTTGTGAACTTTGGCATAGAAGGTTTGGACACCTTCACTACACAGCTCTCCCAGGATTGCAGAAGATAGTCACAGGTATGCTAGAAGTTTCTCCAAAACATGAAGGAATCTGTAAAGGATGTGCTCTAGGTAAGAACACTAAGAAATCCTTTCCAGAAGCAAGAATAGATCTAAAGGCATTTTCGATTTGATTCATTCTGACATTTGTGGGCCCATGTCTTCACCCTCCTTGAGTGGGTGTTTATATTATGTCTTGTTTATTGATGACTACTCTCGGAAGTCTTGGATTTACTTCCTCAAGGCCAAGAGTGAAACCTTTGACAGGTTCAAAGAGTTCAAGACACAAATTGAAAATCAGACTAGCAGGCACATTCGTATCTTGAGATCAGATAATGGAGGTGAGTATGAATCTAATGAGTTTGATGATTTTTGTCGAGAAGTAGGAAACAAGAAAGAGCTGATAGTGCCTTACAACCCCCGGTAGAATGGGGTTGCAGAAAGGAAGAATAGGTCAATTTGTGAGGCTGCTAAAGCCATGATCACTGATCTAGATCTTCCTTTGTCTTTATTGGCCGAAGCTACCGGAACTGCAGGTATACATTCAGAATAGAAATCCACATGCTATCTTGGGTGAGAAGACTCCTGAAGAAGTCTTCACCAAGAAGAAACCTGCAGTTGATCACATGAGGATATTCGGTACTCTTATGTATGTTCATGTGCCAAAAGAAAAGAGGACTAAGCTAGAGCCCTCCGATAAGAAAGGTATGTTTGTTGGGTACAGTGATTGCTCAAGGGCTTATCGAGTATATATTCCGGGACAAAGACACATTGAGGTCAGCAGAGATGTGATCTTCCATGAGGAAGCGGTGTTTCGTAAAACACTAAAGCTTTCATCGAAAGATACAGTTGCTCCACTTGAGTTTCCAGATGCAGAAATTCAGAGGGAGGAAGAGGAATTTGATGTTCCTGAGAACATTGAAAGTCCACTAGAAGAACTACTTGAAGTTCCTCCTTCCAAAAGGAGACCTACTTGGTATCGAGAGACGGTACAAGAAGCCGAGAAGCATAAAGATCCTCCAGGGACTTTCAGAGAAAGCATAAGACCAGAGAAGTACTCCGGTCTCATGAGTCAACTTATCAGTTCAAAACCTTCTTCATACAAAGATGCAGCAAGAAATCAGGTATAGGTTGATGCCATGATTGAAGAGTATAAGTCAAACATGAAGAATGATGTTTGGGAAGTTGTTTCCAGGCCTGTAGGAAAGTCAGTAGTGACTTCCAGAAGGCTTTATAGGATCAAGCATGCTACAGATGGTAGTGACGAGAAGTATAAAGCTAGATTTGTAGCTCGTGGCTTCACTCAGGAAGAAGGCATTGACAATGACGAGACATTTGCTCCTGTTGCCAGGTACACTACCATCGGAACCATCATTTCACTTGCTGCAGTTTTCGGATGGAAGTTACATCAGATGGATGTAAAGACAGCCTTTCTCAATAGTAAGATTGAGGAAGAAGTTTATATTGAACAACCTGAAGGCTTTGTTACTCATGGGAAGAAGACCCATGTATGTAAACTGAAGAAAGCCTTGTATGGACTGAAACAGGCTCCGAGAGTCTAGTATGCCAGGATGGATGGATTTCTCCATAGTTTGGGGTTTTCCAAAAGTACAATTGATTTTAACTTGTACTTTAAAGTTGTTCATAATCATGTCTTGATACTTGTTCTATATGTAGATGACTTGTTTCTTACAGGTGATAAACTGTTGATAAACCAGTGTAAGAGGGAGCTTACCTCTGAATTCGAGATGAAAGATCTCGGATTGATGCATTACTTCCTTGGCTTAGAAGTCTGGCAAAAGCCAGGTGAGATCTTCTTGATGCAAGGAAAGTATGAAGTAGATTTCTTGCAGAGATTTGGGATGTAGGACTGCAAGTTCATGAGCGTACCAATGACTACCAACTTGACAAAGTTGCGGGATTCAGCCTCTAGTTCACAGAGTGTGGACTCTACTCTATACAGGCAGCTCATTGGTTCCCTGATGTATCTCGTGCATACGAGACTAAACATCTGCTACACAGTGAATGCACTGAGTCAGTTTATGTCAAATCCGAAGCACATACACTAGGTAGCTACCAAACATGTACTCAGATATGTGCGAGGTACTATCACATATGGGCTCAGGTATACTTCCAGCAGTGGAGTATTGTTATCTGGATATTCAGATTCAGATTGGGCTGGCAGTGCAGTAGACCGGAAAAGTACCTCTGTTTATTGCTTCAGTATGGGATCAACAATGATCTCTTGATCCAGCAGGAAGCAGGGTTCCATGGCTCAGAGTACAGCTAAGGCAGAGTATATTGCTGCAAGAGATGCCTGCAAGGAAGAAGTTTGGCTCAGAAAGTTGTTATCTGATTTGTTCGAGGGAAAGCTTGACTCAACGATCATCCATTGCGATAATCAGAGTTGCATAAAGCTTTCAGAGAATCCAGTGTTTCATGACAGATCGAAACACATTGAAATGAGGTATCATTTCATCAGAGACCTAGTGCAGAGAGGTGCTCTGAAGTTGCAATACATTCGTACAGATGAACAGATTGCAGATATCTTGACCAAGCCTCTGACAACATCAAAGTTCATGTACTTTCGTGACAAGCTTGGCATGGCAGAGAATGCCTCTCTCGCTAAGAGGGAGTGTTGATTTTTCTGAGCACCATCGAGAGCCCTTCTCTTAGGAGAATGGGACCACCTAGTCTAGGACCACGGTGAAGACTCAACCTAGTGTTGAGTGACCATTCTGTTGAATGGTAGATATCTGGTCTAGGACCATGATATAGACCAAGCTCTGCCCTGGGTAGACTCAACCTTGTGTTGAGTAGACATCTGGTTTGGGACCACGATGTAGACCAGTCTGGGACTGGTAGACTCAACTTAGTTTTGAGTAGCCATTCTCTTGGAGAATGAAGACACTGTAAGCCCTAGACTGGGTCTGGGCATGTGTGTGGCACTTTGACCCTTGATCTATGGGCTTGGTGTGCTTCTCCAAGGATTAGCTACCCTTGGTTAAGTTACCCTAGTACCAGATCTAGGTGTCACACAGTGTGTGAGATAAAAGCATTAATAACTCTCTTGGTTTATGATGATGTACTTTTGAAATAAAAAAGGACCACAGGGGCACTTGGAAAAAGGCCAAAGTCAAAAGTCAAAATAAATAAAGACTTGTTGACCACAAGAAAATGACCACAAGTGAAAATCAAAATAAATAAGGACTTCTTATAAAAGTCAAAGGAAAAAATAAAAGGACCTCTTTGGTAAAAGTGAAAGTGAAATTAGGAAAAGATTAAAAATATTATTATTTTTATCTTTCCTAATCTTGTCCACTTACAGGTGAATGAAGGCTATAAAAGAAGATCAAGTCTTCTCATTTCATACACACAAGTTTTGCTCTAACAGGTGAAGATGCTAGTTTTATTGAAGAAGATTTCGCCTCAGCTAGGGCATCCTCAGCAAACCCTTAGCTAGGGTTTTATCAGCATTCTTTTTTATCAGAATTTTTTGTGACAATCCTTCTTCATCTTTTTCGGGCAGCTAAGGACAATTCGGGAAGCTCCTTTTCTTCTTCTTCTCGGGCTGTTTGTTCATTTGGGCCGGCCACTTTAGGGTACTACCCTATCGGCACCCACGGGAAGCCTGCTATAGGCATACCCGTGAGGTTGTGGCTCACAGCCAACCCTTAGGCAGCCCTAGGGCATATTGACAAGGGCTATCGTAGCCCACGGCACCTCCGAGAAGCCTGTAGGCATACCCATGAGGGTGTTGTTGCAGCCCGAAGGTGCACAGACCCTTAGGGTAGCCCATGGGCCAGCCCTTAAGGGCTTGGGATAGCTGCTAGCCCTTCAGGAAGCAGTCTCGCTGCCACAATAGGGAAGTTTGAAGCTGCTGGGAAGCTGGCAAGTCAGTCGGGCACAGGAGAAAGAGGATCGGGCAACAGGGCAGCAGATCGGGCAGGCCGGGCAACAAATCGGGCATGCTGAGCAGCAGATCGGGAAACAAACAATACAACTAGGCAGATAGTCTGGTTTTTCGAGAAGCCTGTAAGTTATTGGGGCAGGTGAGAGAAAAAAAGGTATAAACCCTATTTTTCTGGAAAAAGCCCAAATTTGGGAAATTTTGTATTTCTGGAAATTGTGGTTGAAATTATTAGTCTGATATTTTTCTGATAAATTTTTCTGACTGGTAAAACCCAGATTTGGGTTTGAGGAACGTTTTGAAGAATTTCCTAAAGCCATCTCATTTACGAGATGAGTTATTAATGCTTTTGGGGTTTTTGTCCTTTGAAGGTTTCCCCAGTGAAAAATATGGTGTCCATGTGTGTTGATGTGATTAATGTGTTTTTTACTACACTGCTGATTTGTTTATGTTTATCTGCAAATTCTAATAGTTTATGCTAATGCTAAAAATTCAATAGCACGTTGAAGAACGTAGTGATACTCTGTGTGGTATCTGGTCTGGTGGGGGACTAGAGGACCTGCGCTCGAAGCCTAAGAGCCTCCTAAATATAAAGTGCTAGACATCTCTGATCCCTGTATCTGAAGAAGACAACTAGAGTTTGAGGCCCCCTAAACAAGTAATGGAAGCGTCCTCTAATCTCGTAGTATATAGGGCATCTGAAGATAAAATGTAACTCGGTTTTCACTTCCTGTAGATGACATAGCTAGCAGATCCTATCCGATCTATCAATATGGTGGTTTGTCTCTACCCGGAGTCTATGGGATCCTACTCTGAATTGTCCGAGAGGGATCCGAAGAGCATGCATCCAGTGGCGGAACGTGTACTAGGGTCGGACAATGAGCTCGTCTCTGATCTCCAAGAAGTGTTCAGCATAAAAAGCCATCTTTAGACACAATCCTCTCGAAGGATTGACCCAAGTAACCTGGACAAACTGCTTGAAACATCCTCTCTGATTATCTTATTTAACTCCTATCGAGTAGGTAGAAGGTGACCGGGGGCATCCAGAGAGTATTGAAACGGGGGGAGATGATCTAACTGGATCCCCACTGAAGCAAGAAGGTTCGAGACTCCTGTAAGCGAACACTTGGCCCTGCTTGAATGGGTAGCATGGGAAATGGTCTCAGCAGAGTAATAGGCTAGGTAAGGGTACCTGTACCGACCTTTTGACGAGTCGACTAACCCCCGGATCCAATGCAGGAAGGAAACCAATCTGAAAACCGTCTCGAGACGGAAGGGCTGGGCCCCAAACTCCGCTAGGATGATGTGCTGCGGCACTGTCTGCTTACATTTGATGATAAGCCGGAGAAAAAGGATTTGGACTCTCTCAGCTGAGGCCCAATTCGACTCGAGTAGAGAGGGCCCCCAAATTTCTTATCCATATAGAACAGTGGGACGGATCAAGGTATTTAATAGGTCCATCTTGGATGAGATATCCTGAAAGTGGTGGTGAAAACACTATCTCTCAAGAAGGTCTAGGGACCTGTACCCCTTGTTAATTCGAGGCTGAAGAGTTGGTTGTAGACTGAAGCAGGGACCAAAAAACTACACTCCCAAATAAGTGTAAGTACTAGTGATCTCGACTTCCTCCCCCTTGAATAAGAAACGGAGGTCCGAGGTTTTCTTAACCCCATTGAAAATCATAATCTTTGTTTTGCTCAAATTCACAGTCAACTTCCGAAGTTCACAGAACATGGCTAAGGCTCGAGCTGTCTCTGTAGACCTTCTGGGGAGGATGATAAGAGTACTATATCGTCAGCGAAAAGTAGGATGGAGATCAGGACCCAATGGAGGAGGAACCCATCATATTCCTGGGTATGCTCATGGAGAAAGGCCTCCAACTCATCTATGTAGATTCCAAATATGGTAGGAGAAAGTGGGAAACCTTGTTTCACCCCAATGGTGTTGTGAATGAACTCAGATAAATCTCGAGTTGTGCGAAGGTGGCCACGAACAGACTCGTAAAGGCGCAGAATGGCTGTCAACAGGATCATCGAGATGCCGATGTCTCTGAGTTGCTGCAATAAATCCTCTCTCAAAACTGAGTTGAAATCTTCCAAAAGTCTACAAAGCAGTAGTAGACCTTCGAGGAGCAGTGGCGTGCCTCCTCAATCACGGCTCAAAGAGTAAAAATGTGGTCGATAGTCTGATGTGCTGGTCTGAACCCTGCCTGCCCTTGGGCTCAAAGATTTCTATGTTCAAAGTCACTGGAAAGCTTCATATGGACGACGGTGGCATATAACTTTGAGAACGTGTGGCCTACCATGATCGTTCTGTAGTTATTGGGATCAGAAGTGGCTCCTGACTTGTGAATCATATAGATGATATGTTGAAACCAGACTAGTGGGAATCCTTCATGCACCACGTGATTGAAGAGATCAGCCAAGTAGCTAACCAGAACCCGGAGGCCATACTTGAAGAACTCTACTTGGTATCCTTCCTCATTTGCTAATTTGTTCTTGCTGCATTCGTGAAATCGTTGTTGGTGAAGAGGTGGCAGGAGGAAGGGGGGCAAGCCACCTAAATGTTAACCTGGCTGAGAATGTCATAGAGGTTGGAGGTGTCGAAAAACATGGAAGCAAGGTCAAGGTCAAGGGGAGAGGGGAGCCCCGGGAGAGGCTAGTACGCCATAAGTGTTTGGGGGAATGGGCGAGGAGGGTTTAGAGTTCCCGTCTTCTCTGAGAGACAAAATGTTGTTTCTTACGACGAAGGAGGAAACGGTAAGACCTTTGAATGTCAGGATAAGTGGAACGGAAGTGGAGGAAGGCATAACGGATTTCTCGGTGGAGGGTTTTGCACTCCTCATCGTACCACTTGTTCATGGGACAAGATCTAGGTTTAGGGATGGTAGAGGAGGTACGAGTGGAGTGGGGGAAGGCATTGGTACTTATCAGAGGCTGAGTCGAGTGAGGAGAAATGGACTTCAGTAGGAAGGGTCTAGCGGAGAGCTGATAGGAAGATGTCAGGGTCGCCTTTGTCGAAGCGGAAGGAGGTCTGAGGTGGGGAGGGGGGCTTCTGTGGGGAGGGAGGGGTCGAGAGAGGAGGTCAAACTGGAGGGAGTGTTTGAATGGAAGTGTTTGCAAATTCGGGAGCGTCGACCCTCAGCAATTAATCCCAAGGCCATGAGCAACGAGCAGTAGGAATTCATAATATATAGAAATAATAATTTAAATGTAAATGTTTTATAATTCATAATGTAGATGTTATAATTGACAATATAATGTTTTATGTTATAATGTTATAATGTTTTATATTAAATGTTTTAATCATAATGTAAATGTTATATATATATATATATATATATACACGAACCTATGTCGAACCCCATCCAAACCTCGTAGTAAAATTCGAACCCGAACTAAACTTGAAGGTCGTCGAACCTGAACCCGAACCAAAACCTTGTGACATAGGTACAAAGAAGTACCTTTAACCCAACGTAAAGAAGAGGTATGTAAGCTTGAAGATGATCACAACGTACAGGAAATAAAGGCATTCTTTCACAGTGTATTCAACAGCAACAATAGAGAACCTCTAATCCGATGATTTATGTTAAGTGTTGACTGTGGCTTGAGTCGCACTGAGTTTGAAGACAAGGCACTGCTGTAGATTACTTTCCTTTGCAAATTCGACTTCTAGGCATCCTTCAATATTGTATATGGTTTTGGTATTTTATCAAATACTTTGTGTGACTTCTGTTGTAGCTACTGTCGGATATCAAACTCCTGGAAACACTACTTTGTGCTTGTGTGGTCTTATTTATGATTGAGTTTCAAAATAAAACATAATATACTCAACTTATAATAAATTGCTATTCAACAATAGCTAGTTCAACACACAATCAAATTCAAGAGATAGAAATTAGATCTGCATATTTATTAAAAATGATTTACATGCCTAGCAATGATGGGCAAGCTGCCTAAATGAATTCAACTCCCAATTACACCCAAGATATTCCTTTCTAAGTGTTACGTTGTACCTGTACCTAGTGTTATCCACTAATTTTGCACTTAGTTGGATTACCTAAAGAGCCGTCGGTTGACAGACATGTTCAATGTCTGATTCCAGTGTATCAGTTGATCCGTCCACATGTCTAGCCAATATTGGCTAGCCAATTTTTTATTTGAGTAATTTTGACCATGGCCCCGCGAGGTTCGTAATAAAATGCGCTAGTAGGGTATTTTTTGAGTGGTTCGGTCTCCTGAGACGTAGAATCTCAAATAAGGTATTCCAGGGAGTTTTTTTCCCTTGACAATTATGCTTTGCCTTTAGCTGAGTATAATTGACGAGGTTTTCTCCCGCTTCCTCCAAAGCTGGAATGCCCGATGTTGAATTCTAGGCCTTAGGGGGTTATTAGAGCCCAACTGAGTGTTATAAGCCTACTAGACATTATTTAGGTAGAGCATGGTCATGTCCTAAGTCATCTCGACATATAAAAAAAAATTGAAAAAATCTTTTTCGAACGGAGAAAAAAATATTTTTTAAATTTTAATTACTTTTCCCAAGTTTTTTGGGTTAATTTTTCCATAAATTAAATGAAAAAAACCCGTTTGTAATAAATCGGTCATCCGGACTCCGAATTCAATGATTGAAGGCTCTAACCTTAAGCCAAAAATCATTCTTGATCGGCCAGCCAGTCAGAACCAACTTTTGGATCATCAATCGGACGCATAATGCCTTTTTTCTCAAAAAGTCAGTTTTGAGGAAAAAAATGAATTTTTTAAAATGATTATTTTGGAGAAAATTAAAACTCTCCAAAATAATCCAAATTCAGCGAAATAAAAGGCTAAATGACATCTCATTGGGCATTGATGATGATTGGAGTTATCATAACTCAGCTTCAATCAGCATTAAGTGAGCAATTAATTTATTATCAGTTAGCAGACATGTCATCTCCAGCTAAAAATGAGATGGAGAGCATTCATTGGTCCGGTGATTTGATCGAGGTGAAGACTAAGGCTTGCACCATCAGTGGCCTTCCCAAACCTAGCAAGGACTTCTGCCAAACCTAAAAGGTGGTTTACCTACATCACCAGACACCTCCTTCACAGCTCACGCCCCTCCTTAGCCTGGTTGCGCCTTCCACACGTGTGGGCTCAATTGATGGTTGATTTCAGTGGCTAGGCTTGGAGTGGGGGCGCCTTGCCTAGGTGGAGGCCTCCCCTCACTCTCAGCGCTTGATTTTTAGGTTTGGGTTCTCCGTTTGGTGGCCAGGCTGGTTAGGTTATGAGGTTTGGTTTTAGGGTTTTAGCACTCTCTCATTGTATAAATAAAAGCTCCTTCAGCTCTATCAGGGTGGATGATTGATGCAAAGAACCTCTGGTGAATTATTGTAATACTTGTTGCTCTTATGCAACCATTTTGAATAAAGAAAGGCTTTGGAGGTGTTGCCGCCTAATTCGCACCTCGGGTAACGTGGCAGAAATCTTCAAGCCACTGGGTGCGACCTTGGGGGCAAGCTCGAGCCAAGTGCTATCACCTGATACTCAGCTCCTCCGTCTAGGCCAACTCCTAGCGAAGCCAAGGGGGGTGGGCCTTAATGAAAAGTAAAATCTAAGGCTTTTACTCTACGAGAGAAATAATTAATTCTAGGAGTTTTAATATGGAATGAATGAATTTAAGAAATTACCAATTACTGCCAACAAAACTTAACCTTAGCAACACCTTAACTCAAATTAGATACACAAAATTCAATGACACATTGCGAGATTAACTTATGCAAAAAAGGAACAGAAAAGACCAATGCCAAAATGAAAAGTGTGCTTGCAAAAGTGGGTTGCTAGTGTAGTCTCAGTGAAAGTATTGCAGTGTCTCGGTTGGTAAATTTTAACTTATTAAATGAATTGATTAAGGAATGGGTAAATTGTGGGTTTGGCCCAACAAGTCAAGTCCCTTTGAACTGAGTGCTAAAGCAGTAATACCAAGTGTCCAACAGGGCCAGGATAGACCTGCTTAGAGTAGCCCCCTGACTCTGTAGTGATTACTCTTTGCAACCTCTCGAGTTCTCAAGAAAATTACTTGTGTGGATTTTCCTATTAGATCTAGTAACTCATATCCCTTTCTGATACAGCCAACTGATCAGACAAGCTGCAGCGGTGTAGAGCATACGGGGAAGGAGTCTTGGTTTATTTTAATTAGAACAAGTTTTCTAATTTAGAAAAAAGGTAAAAACCCTGGAGTCTCTTTCCAAATTCAGTACTCGGGAAAGCCCTTATCCACGAACCTGTACTCGGGAAAGCGAGGGGGTTTATTTTAACTTAGCAGTGCATAACAAATTTTTTTTGTGTTTTTTAATTACTGCACTGCTCAAATCTTTTCCCTTATGGTACTTCAGTATAGCGCAGTGGGTAAGTATTCAGGTTACTTTTGCACAACTTAAACACAACATGAAATGATAAAGAAAGACAACTACGCTACCAGTATATAAGAAAACAGAAAAGGACATCGACACAAATCCCCCAAGGGGGATGGGGACTGGGCTCTACTGAGCCTACTCAAACTTGTTTTTATTAATCTGTTACAATGCTTCAGTAGAGAATGTTCTTTGGTCCTTGTTATCTGGGATCCAAAGGCTTACAACATGCAAAGGAAATAGGCCCAGCTAAGGGGAAAGCCTCCTGGGAGCTCCAGATGTTCGAAAAAGCTAATTTCGGGCAGAGTTTCCTTCTCTTTTTTGATGGGCCTGCTAAAAACCAGCAAGCATATGTTAGTGAAAGATGCCCAAAAACACTTTGGAAGTGTCTTTGGGCAGCATGCAAAAATTTACAAAAAAAATCTAAGTAACAACTGATTATAAAAACAACAACTAAGTGAGGTAAGCTAGAAAGCTTGCCTTCTTAGGATCTTTGCTTTCCTCTTGAGAAGAATGGCAAGCAAATCTCAAGCACAAATTGCTAGATCAAACTTTAAAATGCATAGAAACTCTTTCAACAAGCTTTTTTAATTTTCAAATTTTTTAACTTGCGGAAAAAGGGAAAAGTAACTAGATCTAGAATTTTAAATGTACCCTTGAAGCAGACTAGAAATAGAAACTTTTAGACATTAGATCTACCTTTGATATGACTTTAGATGCTAGATCTAATATGGAAACGTTTGGAACCGAAATAAAATTTTAAGAAATTTGTGGATCAAAAGTTAAAGAACCCTGGTGAGAGCAAGCAATAAAGGACAGAAAACGCCTCCTTGGTAAGATCAAAGGGATAAAGCTTATTTTCCACTTTTACTGAAGGAAAGGTAGAGCACAATCGCTCATCAATACTCCAGCTTTAGCTTCCTGTAAAAGATTATCAACACTAGCAATGGGGATTAAAAATACCTGTGTAAACTGAAAGAGACTACAACAACAATGTAGATCCAAGCATGAAATCATACATATATCAAATAGTCTTCTTCGACTTGCAATAAAAGTGTAACCTAACAAGAATTACCTTTTATCTTTACAAAAATACCATTTCCTTCTGAAAGCAAGTTAATCCCAAACATATGCAAGCATGAAAACAAATACAGGTTACCTCACTAATGTAGAGTAAACTCTATCCAAACATCCATAGATCCCACACAGAAATTGCCTCCAAAGCCTTTTATTCACAATACTCAAGAAAACTGTTACAATATTACAAGCAGAGGTTCCACCTTTTGATGTTGAACAAAGGAGAAGAGACCAGCTTATATAGGAAAACAGAGACCCAGGGGGGTCTCATCAATACTGAAGAAGAAGTCAGAGTTTAACTGAGCTTGAACAAAGGAGGTGATTGACACCTCTCTCACCAAACTCCCTCAACGAATCATAAACCTCCAACACATACCATCCAATGAATAAGACTGAAGAAGATGCCATTCATTACCCACGCGTGAGTGTACGGCTATGTGATGTGAGCCTTACCAATAAAATACTCACGTGGAATGGAAAAGGCATACCCAAGGTTTTTATTACATGTCACGGATATCAAAGGGGGCCCACTCCTTTAGCTAGCGCAACCCATAAATCTACCTCACGCATTCTTTATGAGTTGACGTCACCTTTATTTAAACTCATTACCTTTCACCACAACTTAAAACTTAAGTTAAAACATGAAAAGAAGGGTCGCATGACTATGGGGGACCCATGCCATGTCACCCTATCCATAAATAATTTAATATTTTTGACTTATCAACCTTTGACCAGAGTGCCAATTTGTCCAGATTTAGCATTAAAATGTTATTTTATGCACTTTTAACCCAAATAATGCCTCATGGGGTGCTCCGGCTGTCAGACTGATGTAGAAAGTGGTCCCATGGGTAAAGTGGACGCTCTGGGTGTGAAAACGAGTGTCCCCACGTTAGAAACGGACTCCGTATCTAACTTTTATTACAATTTGAAGTTTTTTAATTAAACCATTAAAAAATGGCTTAAAAAACGAAAAAATTATTTTTTGCGAAAATTGACGAAACTCTAGGGGGGCCTAGTACATGTCCATACGACTCAATTCGAATGCCTAGCATGGTGGAAAACACCGACACGAAGGCTCTAATAACCTCCCTAGGCCGCAACACCAAGATGACTACCCCAGCTTTGGAGGTGTGAGTGAAAAACTTAGAAATTATTAGTCATTTGTTCAACAACCAATAATAACCAAGGGAAAAAACACTCTAGGCTAGTCGGCTTGATGCTTAAGTCTGGGAAGCCAAGCCTTTTATAAAAAATTAAATGCTAGGACATTTTTTTACAATTTCCCCAAGGGGGTATGAACATGCGTTACAAAAAATAAAACGACCCTGGAGGCCTGAAAGGACCTTTGAACTCTGAATATGAACAAGTATCTTGTTGATCACTGGCGGCTCACTGAAAGTACCGACTAGGTGCAGCCTAGTCGGTAACAGGAGGCTCATGTGGTGTGGATTCCGGATTCATATGCTTTGATTAATGAGGTGATACAATTTCAATCTTGCTTTTGTTTGCTAATTTGTGGGTAATTATAAATGCTTTAGAGGGCTTATATAAGCACATAAGAGTAGATATTTGTAGTTTCAAGTTATCTATTTACTTATTTACTTTCCAAAATCTATAAGAGCATTGTCTTATTCAATTATATCTCATGCTTTTCTTGATTCAGAGTAGTAAATAGTACATGTTCTAATCCCCTTTTTTGGCAAGCATATAAGTTTTTTGATTGCAGATCACTCCATTGCACGGAGTAAAAGGTTGAGCTAAGTTGCATCTCCTTTTCTTGGAGTCAAGCACAGGTTTCTGGCAGCTGCATACTGATTGAGATCCAAGGTGGTTTCATAGATTTGAAGACCCAAGGTGTTCCATCTCTTATATTCACCCCTAAAAAACAAAATTCTACTTTCCGGTTACTTTGATTCTCTGTTTTATAACAAGTAGATCTAAGCATTAAATCTCATCTTTATATCTCTTGTTGTGTAGATCTAAAAATTTCCTTTGTTAAAAGCTTATCTCACGAAGGTTTAGATCTAGTTTTGTTTAGTACTTGAAGTAGCATCAAAGTCTCATCTTTGCACAAGTATTAAATTGTAATTTCTTAGTGTATGGTATTGTCTAATCCATCATTTTGCAGGAAAAAAGCTTGCTAGTTTCTCACTTTTCATGACAGGTTAAGCGGAAAAGTTGGTAAAAATTTAAAGAATTAAGCTGCAAAAAACCTTCTTTTGTTCCTCTCCTTAAACCCCTTTCTACAAGTTACTTTTCGTTGCCCTTTTTACCTCTTTTTCATCGCTGCCCCGTTATTACTCTCTTTTACCTTCCATTTTCTTCTTTTTTGACAGCCCTAGTGTGCCCTAGTCTTCCTTCCTTTCTTACCTCTTTTTTCCCTAGTTTTTGGGCCTTCTTCACCCTTGTTATTGGCCTTTTTGGCCACTTTTTGTTCGCTGTCCTGTTTTGTATTTTTTATGACAGCCATTTGTTTTCTCTTTCGCTGCCCCGTTTTCTTCGATTTTTACCATCCTTTAGCTTCTTAGTTGGCTGCCCTATTCTTCCCTTTCTTTGGTTTTGACCTTCTCTTGGTTTTCTTGCCTTCTCTCCCTCGTCTTCTTTTGTTTCAGCCCTCTTTTCATTTTTTCTTTTGGTTCTCTTTCAAACTTCTTCTCTCTTCCCTTTTCACAGGTTTCAGAAAGATCTTCAAGCAAAAGTCAAAAGCACTCTCCTTTGTTACAAGTTATAATATTAGTAGAGTTGTTTTGCTTTCATCTGAAAAGTCCTTTCAAGGATTAAAATCCTTAAGGCACATTGTATAAATTTTAATAAAGATCTTTTGTTTGAGTGGGGTTTTTAAGTCCCCACTCTCATTCTCCCCCATCCTCCCCCATTTGGAGAGGATTGCATTGTGTCCATTTTTTACATTCTTAGGTTAGATGTTTTTTGTCTCATTATAATTACATCTTTTTCTTAGAATTTTAATTGATAATCTATCACACCTAATGCATTGAGTGAGTTGATTACTTCAAGTTCCAATTGTTTATCTTTCTAAGTGAATCAATTGCTTAAATCTCTTGAATCTCACCATAATGTGGATCAAGAGTGCTCCCTATTGGAGAGTTTAATCAACCAATTTCATCTTGTGCTTGTTTAATCAATTAATTCCTAAGTAAGACTCTTGAACTTGCAGAAACACAAGTCAAGAGCACTCTCTATCGGAGAGCATCTTAGTACTTGCATCATCCTTACATTAGTCTCATATAGGTTAGATAAGACTCTTGAACCTTCGTCATAAGACAAGGTCAAGAGCGTTCTCTGTCGGAGAGTCTAATTAATTAACTTAATAAAATATTCAACACACATACCCCTTTAATTAATTAACTCCCTTCCCTCCTTGCCGGAGTATGCTCTGACCGATCTCTGATTGGAATACCCAGAAATGACATTGGATCTTTAAACCCTACAAGAGTAACTTAATTAAAACTTTTACCCCATAACCAACGCACCGACGTTGTTTCATTTAAATACCGAGGCATGTGGGCAAATTCCAAGTGTGGGCGTCGGGCTACCCAATCTGGGCACAGGTAGTTTAAATTATTGAACACTTACCTGTGATCCCAGACAGGTCCGTCATGTCTTCGAACGGAGCCACTAAAGGTATTTTCGGTTAGGGCATCCAGCTACCGTAAGCAAAGATCACCAAAAAAAAACCTTTAAAACCTACCAAGAGCACTTGCAAAACCTAACATTCACTGGCATCATTTTGGGATTCACATCTTTTTATATACAAAGCATCTCTGATAAGTTGACTCCATAGGCACTGGTTCTATCTTTTCGCATTATTGATAATCTGAGCCATTTGTCCATTGGATGTTTTGATTATAAGTTATATCTGTGAATGCTTTATCATTTCGTGAGTTCTCAAATTATTGTCTATCTTTTAATTCTGGTGATAGCAACGTGGACTGCTTTGTCTTGTGTTTAATATTCATAATATTAATCATTTAAAATCACAATAACTCCTAAACAACACCCATCCGCATCCAAAAAATCTAAAACTTAACTTAAACATTGAGCCATAGAAAACTCTTTGTTAGGGACTTCCCCCCTTGGCTTCATTAGGAGTTAGCCTAAACGGAGGAGCTAGGAGTAGGTGACAGTACCGAACTCTGTGCTTGTCCCCAAGGTCACACCTCTCCCACTTTCTCAAGTGAGGAGACAGCTTTCAACTGATTTCTGCTACTAGTGTGCAATCGGCGGACAACATCTTTTGGTGTCGTTGCCAGAGACAAATCTTTTATTTCCTAGACGATCTTTGTTTCTTTTAGTTTTTACCTTTTTCCCTTTTTGGTAGATTTCTAGTCCAATCACTCTCCAAAATTAGACTTAAGTCCACCTGGCGACTCCACTGTCAGTTAACACCTCAAGGTATTCTACTAGAAGAAACTCTATAGGTTTGTTTGATTTCATCCCTGACCTCGAAAAGGTCTATAAGAGGAGATTAAACAAACTATCTTCTCGCAGGATCCTTGCAGAACTTGGATCTGAGTCTGTTTCAGATATCCACCTTTTATTTCCTGAGAACATTAATACCTCTGTTTCTGACATAATGGGCGAGTATTTTACTCAGCTTGACTTTTCTCAGATAGCAAGTCAACCCCACCGTCTTCCAGACAAAGCTGTCGAGAAGCTCCCGATGTATACAGGCACTGATGCCATTACCTCCGCCATGCACCTCAGGAACTTTTCTGGATGTATCAAGGCTTATGTCAATGATCCGGTCAGCCCACATGATGATGTGTATATGAAGTTATTTGCTCTATCTTTGGATGGAAAGGCCGGCGAATGGTATAACAATTTACCGGACAATGCTTTTGATAGTCTAGCAGCTTTCAAAACCTCTTTCACCAACACGTTCGGTGAAAGGAAAGAACCGCGGCATCAACTTGCGTCCTTGACCAACATAAAAAGGAAGGACACGGAAACAATGGACGAGTTCAATACTAGGTTCACAGAATTATCAAAATCCATCCCTACTGAGTATGTCCCAACTAAACCAACCATCCTGGTCTATTACATTGAGGCACTTAGTGGCAAAATGTAATACCAAATCAGAGACAAGGAGCCTGCTAACTTGCTCCAGGCTCAGGAGATGGCAATCAAAATTTATCTGAACATGCAATCATCTGGTGAATCTAACCTCCACGGTTATTCAAGGTCTTCAACTCCATTGAAAATTAATGAACCAAAAGACAAGGGTCCTTTATCAGCTATGAAGGATGCCTATGAAAAACAAATGATGGAGATGAAGAAAAATATGGAGGAGGCAGAACGGAAACACTTAGCACAGTTGAAGGAGATTCAAAATAGGGTGATCACAATGGAAAGAACTCAAACTCAGTGCACTCCTAGAACCTTTTCTGCCAAGCCAACTTGGCAAAGAAAGCCTCCCAACCATGAGTAGAGGCCGCCCCATCAGCTAGAGGCCGCTAACATGGTTGAGCAGTATAAGCCATGTTGCAGGGCATGTGAAGACCTTCATGAAGAATCTTCTTGTTATTATGCATGCTATGTTCAGGAGCATGGTTTTCTGGAGGGTTGTGGTCCTAAAGCATCATCAAGCGAGCCTGAGTACATAAACTGTGAGATGACATGCATAATATTTCCGGAGAAAGTTGGAGAGAGACAAAACAATATTCAAGAGAGCCTGAATACATTAACACAGTTGGATAGCTCCATCCTGTCACCATAGAAACCCAGGGTCAAGTTGAAGATTATAGTCAGCAATTGGATGATCTCACTAAAAACTTTAGCACTAATCCTACTAATGAGCATAATAATGATAGTTTGGAAGGTTTACTACCTTGTGACCCTTTTTCTGAAGAAGATGACTATGATCATGAGGAGGGATATAGAATCATATGTGATACAAGTGAGGAAGAATCCCTTACATCTGAGATGGATGATAACTTTGAGACTTCAATTAAAAATCCAATCTTAGAAGTTTCATGTGATGAGATTCCTCCATGCACTCCACCGGATGACAAATATTTGGAAAGTTGGGTCCCCTATGATATCTTTGAAACCCAGCTTTTTGAAGAAGATTGTTTTGAGCAAAATGAGTAGTGTAGACAAGGACTTGATACCAGTGATGAGGCATCTCTCATGTCCGACATAGATGGTGATGATGATGATTGGACTTTTATTGAAAATCCAACCTATGATACCTTTGAGAATATTTTTGAGAATCTCATCTATGATATGACCAGCAAGGGGAGTTGTTATTCTGAGACTTATGAAAGTTATAAGGAAGAGCAGTCAGAGTTTTCATATGATCAGTCAGAATTGTATCTAAGAATCGGTAATAAGGATTTGAAAAAGCAGTGTGGTGAAGAATCAGATGGGATACAACTAGTTGAAGTTTTTTCTCATCCATCGTCTTCACATATAGATGTTCCTTATGTTTTGGAGCACCTAAGGGCTTATACAACGAGTTATTATTTGATAAGCCTTGATGATCAGCATGATGGAGTAGTCGACCTACCGCATTATCCTGATTTGTATATCAGCGCTATCCAATCATGGATCGAAGCAGCCTGGGCGAGAATCTACCAGTTTGGGAAGAAGTTTGATGACATTATTTATGCCTATGATTCCCCATCCAGCCTGCCCATTCTGGATTATCACGCAGGTTTGCATTTTCTGGAAATTGTGTCCTTACTTTGGCTAGTAACCAAAGACAAGGCAAAACCTTTTTATATTAAGAAAATGCTTAGGTGGCTACACTGGATTTATGATTACACATAACCGTTTTTATTTCCATGCTTAGAGTAGGAAAATAGGCTCCTTAAAGTGAGCGTTTACTGTAGCATTTTCTTTCTGTACTTAGAAACAAATAAATTTTTTAGTTAAGTTTTGTCATTCCTTAGAATAAATAAACTTTTGGATCATTGGCTCTTTTTCATAAAACTTGTGCTACTGAGGTTTTTTGTCCAGTTGAAATTTTTTTACAGGATGTGGAAACCAGAGATTCTGGTATTTCTCGTATGCTCTCCTTGCATAAGAGACTAGATCGAGCACACGTCCCACAGTTGGAGCCAGATGTTCTCCAGCCACAATGTTAGGAATCATAAGACTATCCAATCACCATTTGAGAACATGAGATGCAAAGCATATCTAGAAAATTTTCACAAAAAAAAGTCTTTCTATTATTAAGATCCAAGAGCCAAAGACCCCTTACAAATGAGAAGCTCTCTCCTTTAAATAGAAATGAGAGAACCTCAATCATAACCGAATCCTAACCACTTTCAAAACGAGTGGCTAAGATTAAAAGATAAAATGTTCTAATCAATGGTTGAGATGAGCTCAACATACAATACATGGATCAATATAACCATAAATTACCAAAGTGGACTAAATCACCCATAAAGAGGGTACCCCACTCAACAAGAAATAAATGAAGCACATGGTGGGTCCATGGAGTGTTAACTAACTCCATCTGGGTGTCCCCATGGCATAATAAAATAATATAATATTTTAATTCTTTGACTTTGTGACTCCTTGAGGAAATCATGAGCCTCCCAAAAGCTCCAGAAAATAATATAAAAATGCCCAAAAATAGGTGTTGGCCCAATCAAGTGCTGCAACTGCTGGAGAAGGTGTGGAGGACATCACTCTCATCATCATGACTTATCCCATGTCATTTCCTTGCCTCAGTAGCCCAAATCGATTTCTTCAATAGCCATTTAATCATTTTTTAATCTGCCTCGAGAAACGTGAACCTGCCAAAACAGCCTCCTAGGGTGCCTACGCTGTCAAACTAAGCCCTCCAAGCTCTCTAGGATGGGGGTACTATGGTACAAACAAGTGGTTACACCCCTATGTTCCATACAATGCCCTAGGAGATCCAACTAAAACATCTCCCTACTCAGACATATCAACCTGTGAAGAAAAACTGCATCAGAAAGGCAGAATGAGCCTGATCATATCTGCAAGTGCCCGAAACTTGAAATAAACTATCTCATTAGATTCAGAGAGTCCAAATCCATCTAAAGTGTATACTCATACCCCTCACAGGTCTCTATCTGATCATCAATCATATCTAATAAACAATATAACCATCTGTAAATGATCAGACACCAATAATAACTCAGACTATCATCCATCTACTGCAAGTGTTAAAAGGCTAATACATGCTCTACAACTCATTCAAGCAACAATCACAACAAGTAGCAATCATTTCACTGGCGGTACATCAACAAATACATATATAAGGCTTTATTTATTATTACTCAGACTAGATTTTCAGGACTATACTCACTTCATAGCTGTAGTCATTTTGCTAGTGAAGGGTGAAGGATGAAATTGACAAGGCTAAAGCAAAGGATGACTTCCTGCTCAACATCATAACACTTTGGATAATGGAAAGGGAATACTCACTATAACCAATGTCAGACAAACAACAAGACAAGGAATGGCAGTGCCTCACAAATGGGTGAGTTGTTTAGAGAGTGCTTATTCAACTTAGGCATCATGAATACATCAAGCTTAATCCAAGTTCACTAGGATCATCATTTTATTCCATGGCCTTTTTGGTCTATATGAGCCTTTTGGGACTTCACAAGTGCTTAAAAGCACAGCTAATTGCAGCTTTCATCCGAGACATTTATTTTTATAAGGTCAACAATATTTGGATATAGCATATTTTTAACCATTGCTTTTTTGGACCTTTTATTATACTCTTCAAGGAGTATTTTAGCATTTCATTGCTCTTGCCCTTTTTAGATATGTTAAGAAACACAGTTTTATAATTTTCATTTTCCATGGGCGCATATTCAATATTTCCAATATAAGTAGTACATGAGCTTTCAGTTTTAGCCAACAACATTTCAAGTGACTAGGGGGAGTTCTGCACAGTGCCAAACATTGGGACAACCGACCAGAATGATTTAGGCATACAGTCCAACTTACTAAAGGCAAGTTTTGTCACCAACTCGGAGCCGAGACACAATATAAACAGGGAGGCTTGTCCAACAAAAGTTCTAGCAGGGACAACGGTCCTCCATGCCATAAGTCAAGAAGTTAGTCGGGTTGAAAACTAAACTGGAAGGTGATGCATGGGTGGAGACAGTGAAAGATGAAGCCAACACTAGCAAGCCAAAACAATGGTGGGAATGACTACCTCTACTCTCCATAAGGAGGGCAGAACCAATGAGTATAGACCAGGAACTTCAAATTCAGAGTAGGGACATCAATACATAAATACAAATACATCCAAGTCCATATAATTATGACCGCAAGATCATGATACCACAAGTTAATACATGTCACAAAAATCAGTATAAGAGCAATGATAATCATAACACAATATAAAAAGCTGAGTCATAATCATGCAATATAATCGATCTGAAACACCATCTATCCAATGAGAAAGTACTGATATAACACTGGGCATCAATGACTGCTCTATAATGACATAAATGGCTACATCGGTCCTCAAATCTGAGTGTCCTGAGACTCAGTCCTGACATGGGAGAGTACAATAGTCCACTAATACAAAAATGATCCATCAAAACTACTCATCTCAGCATCTCATATGTAAGAGATCTGGCTGAAAAAATGTACTGTGTCTGAAAAATAGAATATGGTAGCCTGGCTACTATATATGTGATAACAGGGACTACCCCCCTTGGCTTCGTTAGGAGTTAGCCTAAACGGAGGAGCTAGGAGTAGGTGACAATACCTAGCTCTGTGCTTGCCCCCAAGAGGAGCTAGGAGTAGGTGACAGTACCTAGCTCTGTGCTTGCCCCCAAGGTCACGCCTCTCCCACTTTCTTAAGTGAGGAGACAGCTTTCGAAAGATTTCTGCTGCTGGTGTGCAATCGGCGGACAACATCTTTTGGCGCCGTTGCCGAGGACAAATTTTTCTGTTCCTGGACGACCTTTGTTTCTTTTTAGTTTTTTTAGTTTTTTCCCCTTTCTTGGTAGATTTTTTAATCCAATCACTCTCCGAAAGTAGACTTGAATCCACCTGGTGACTCCACTGTCAGTAAACACCTCAAGGTATTCAACTAGAAGAAACTCTGAAGGTTTGCTCAATTTCATCCCCGAGCCTGAAAAGGTTTATAGGAGGAGACTGAACAAACTTGCTTCTTGTAGGATCCTTGAAGAACTTAGATATGAGTCTGTTTCAGACATCCATCTTTTATTTCAAGAAACCTTAGAAAATTTTCAAAACAATAACTGTTTTCCTAACACAATGGGTGAGTTTTTTACTCAGCTCAATTTTACTCAGATAGCAGGTCAGCCTCATGACATTCCCGAAAAAGCTATTGATAAGCTTGTCACTTTCACAGGCACTGATGCCTCTACCTGTGCTGAGCAACATCTCAGATATTTTTCAAAACACGGTGGTGCCTATGTCAGGGCTACTGACAAACATGAAGATGTATACATGACCCTTTTTGCTCTACCTTTGGATGGTAAGGCTGGAAACTGGTATGACAACTTGCCGAACAACTCTTTCACTACCATAGCTGATTTCAAGTCTGCTTTCCTCAAAAAATTTGGTAACAAGAAGGAACCTAGACATCTAGTGGTAGCCTTGACTAGTATGAAGAAGTCTGATACAGAAACCATGGATGAGTTCAACAATAGGTTCACAGAGTTGTCAAATTCCATCCCTGCCACTCATGCTCCTCCTACAGCTTCCACTTTGGATTATTACATTGAAGCATTAAGTGGCAAGATCCAGTATCAGATTAGAGACAAGGAGCCGACCACATTACTTTAGGCTCAGAATTTGGCCATTAAAATTGATAAGAATATGCAGTCTTCAGGAGAGTCAAACATCCAAGGTTACTCTAAATCATCAACTCCTCTTAAAACTGTTGAGCCTAAAGGGAAAGAGCCATCAAACGAAGCATATGAGAAGAAGCTCATGGACTTGACAAAGAAAATGCAAGACATGGAAAGGAAGCACTTAGCACAGATTAAGGAAGTTCAGATTAGGGTCATAACTGTTGAAAGAACTCAACCTCCGCCACCTCCTAGAACTTTCCCTGCAAGGAAAACATGGCAGAGAAAGAATCCCAACCATGAGCAGAGGCCTCCTCATCAGCTAGAGGCTACTAATGTGGTTGAGCCTTACAAACCATTCTGTAGGGCATGCAGGGATTTCCATGAGGAATCTTCTTGCTATTATGCATGCTATATTCAGGAGCATGCTTTTCCAAAGGGTTGTGGTCCTAAAGCATCATCAAGCGAGCCTGAGTACATAAACTATGTAGATGACATGCATGATATTTCCGGAGAAAGTTGGAGAGAAGCAAAACAATATTCAAGAGAGCCTGAGTACATTAATGCAGTTGGACAACTTCATCCTGTCACCACAGAAACCCGATGTCAAGTCGAAGATTATAGTCAACAATTAGATAACCTCACTAAAAACTTTGGTACTAATCCTACAAATGAGCATAATGATGATAATTTGGAAGGTTTACTACCTTGTGACCTTTTTTCTAAAGAAGATGACTATGATCATGAGGAGGGATATAGCCAGGGATGTGATACAAGTGATGAAGAATCCATTTCTTCTGAGATGGATGACAACTACGAGACTTTAATTGAAAATCCAATCTTAGAAGTTTCATGTGATGAGAGTCCTCCATGCTCTCCACCGGATGACAAATATTTGGAAAGTTGGGTCCCATGTGATATCTTTGAAACACAACTTTTTGAAGAAGATTGTTTTGAGCAGAATCGAGGAGTGTAGCCAGGGACTTGATACCAGTGATGAGGCATCTCTCATATCTAACATAGATGGCGATGATGATTATTGGACTTTTATTGAAAATCCAACCTATGATATTTTTGAAAATATTTTTGAGAATCTCATCTATGATGTGTCCAGCGAGGGGAGTGTTTATTCTAAGACTTATGAAAGTTGTAAAGAAGAACAGTTAGAGTTTTCATATGATCAGTCAGAATTGTATCTAAGTATCTATAATAAGGACTTGAAAAAGTAGTGCGGTGAAGAATCAAATGGGATACAACTAGTTGAAGTTTTTTCTCAACCATCGTCTTCACATATAGATGTTCCTTATGTTTTGGAGCAGCTTGGGGCTTATACAACGAGTTATTATTTGATAAGTCTTGATCATCAGCATGATGGAGTAGTCGACCTGCCGTATCATCTCGATTTGTATATCAGCGCTATCCAGTCATGGATAGAAGCAGCCTGCGCGAGCACCTACCAGTTTGGGAAGAAGTTTGACGACATTATTCATGTCTATGATTCCCCATCCAGCCCGCCCATTCTGGATCATCACGCAGGTTTGCATTTTCTGGAAATTGTGTCCTTACTTTGGCTGGTAACCAAAGACAAGGAAAAACTTTTTTATATTAATAAAATGCTTAGGTGGCTACACTGGATCTATGATTACACCTAACCTTTTGTGTATCATGCTTAGAGTAGGAAAATAGGCTCCTTAAACTGAGCATTTACTTTAGCATTTTTCTTTATGTACTTAGAAATAAATAAATTTTTCAGTGAAGTTTTTTCTTTGAATAAAGCAACTTTTGGATCATTGGCTCTTTTTCATGAAACTTGTGCTACTAAGGTTTGCTTGTCAAGTTGAGATGTTTTTACAGGATATGGAAACCAGAGATTCTGGGGTTCTCGTATGCTCTCCTTGCATAAGAGACTAGATCGAGCACATGTCCCGCAGTTGGAGCCAGATGTTATCCACTTATTTGTACCATAGTTGGATTAGCTGAGGAGCCGGTAGTTGACAAACATGATAAATGTTTGATTCCAATGTATCAAATGATCCGCCTTTGTGTCTAGCCTATTTTGGCTAGTCAGTTTTTTGTTTGAATAATTATGACCATGGCCCCGCGAGGTTTGTAATAAAATGTGTTAGTAGGGTGTTTTGAGTGGTTCGGTCTCCTAAGACGTAGAATTTCAACTAAGGTATTCCAGGGAGTTTTTTGCCCTTGACAATTATGCTTTTCCTATAGTTGAGTATAATTGACGAGGTTATCTCCCGCTTCCTCCAAAGCTGGAATGCCCGATTTTGAATTCTGGGCCTTGGGGGGTTATTAGAGCCCAACTGAGTATATATAAACCTACTAGACATTGTTAGAATAGAGCATGGTCATGTCCTAAGTCACTAGGACCATTAGAAAAATTTTCGAAAGAATTTTACCGGACGCGTCAAAATTTTATTTTTTAATTTTTTTAATTTTTTAATTTTTCCTAAGTTTTTAATTAAATTTTTCCATAATTTAAATGAAAAAATTCAATTTGTAATAAGTCGGTCATCCAGAACCTGAATTCAGTGATTGAAGGCTCTAACCTTAAGCCAAAAATAATTTTTGATCAGCCAGCCAGCCAGATCCAAGTTTCAGAAGTTCATTCAGCCTCATTATTAATAATTTCTCAAAAAATTCATTTACAGAGAAATTATTAATTAAAATATTAAAAATGAATATTTTGGAGAAAATAAAAAACTCTCCAAATTAACCAAATTGAATAAAATAAAAGGCTAAATGACATGGCACGGAGCATTTATGATGATTCCAATCAATATCGGTCAGTTTTAGATCAAGTATCGAAGTGTAGTAGTTGAACTATCAGTCAGAAATTTGCCCTCTTTGGTCAAATCCGTTTTTGGTTGAAGTGTGGGTTATCTATTGGTTGGGTGATCATTACAAGGGAGGATGAGCCACCTCACCCCCCCTCATTACTCCAACACTCAGTTGCAGCTCAGTTCAACTCCAAATCATCATGTTGAACTCATTCAATTACTCCGGTGTTACTCTTAGTCTGGTTTAGGGTTTTGGGTCTTCTCTCATTGTATAAATAGAGGCTCTTTCAGCTCTATCAGGGTGAATGAATTTGCAGAGAACCTCTGCCCATATGATTGTAATTTCTTATCTATGTTATGAATAAAGTTGAGTCTTTGAAGGACAATTCGATGGTGCTACACATTCACTTTCATGGTGAATGTGTAGCTAATAATCAAGGTGATATCTATTTAATTGTTTTCTTATTTCATGCATGTTGTGTTATCTAGCTTAGAAGGTTATAATCTAATCCATAGAGTAGGCATTTGAAGCTTCAACTTGCTTGCTTATGTGTGGCTATTCACGATTTAGGAATTGCATAACGTATTCAGTTGTACTCATGCTTTCTGGTTCCTGTTTGGTTTACATATACTAGATATAATCACTTACTTGAATGGTATTTCAGTTTTGCAGATCACTTGGCGTGAAGTAGAGATCAGAGCTCAGTTGCATCTCATCTCTCTTCAAAACATATTTTATATTTTTTCTTGTCTCACGGGTTCCTTCCACGCTCAAATTTACTCAAGCTAGGGCTTGAGGTTTTTCTTATCCATCCTCAAATTTAAAAAAAAAAAATTTTACTTTCTGGTTGCTTTGGTTTTTTGTTTCATAACAAGTAGATCTAATTATTAAATCTCATCTTTATATCTCTTGTTATATAGATCTAAGAGTTTCCTTTGTTAAAAGTTTATCTCATGAAGGTTTAGATCTAGTTTTGTTTAGTACTTAAAGTAGCATCAAAGTCCTATCTTTTGCATAAGTATTAAATTGTAAATTTTTAGTGTATTGTATTGTTTAATCCACCATTTTGCAGGAAAATAGCTCGTTGGTTTCTAACTTTTCATGACAGGTTAAGCGGGAACGCTGGCAAAAAAAAAAAATTAAAGAAATAAACCCCAAGAAACATTCATTTTTCCCCTTTCTTCATCCCCATTCTATAGGTTGCCTTGAAGACACTTTCAAGATCACAAAGGACTCCAAACTTCAAGCATTGTAACAAATTAATAAAAAGCAAGTGGGATTATGGCTCCCACACCCCTCTTCCCCCATTTGGGGAAAGCTTGTATCGTCTCCCAATTTTCATGCTTTGCTTCACATTTTGCTAAAAGTAGGATAGAATAGTTTCAATTATTAGAAGTTTGTTTTTTCATTAAAGTAAGGTAGTTTATTTCTGCTTAGTTCATCATTCATAAAATATAAAAGTAAAGATGTTTATTTGTTTATTTACTTAAGCTAATGTAAATTTTGTTTAACTTTTTGATATAGTTTTACTTATCCCCTTGCTTTCTCGATTAGGGCCCTAAAAAACCTGAAAGAGACTCTTGGATAGTTTAAATCTTTATTTTTCTGTTAAGTGTTTAATTAATTAATTAATTTTCTTGAACCTTTGTCATAAGACAAGGTCAAGAGCACTCTCTATCGGAGAGCATTATTAGATTTGCACATCCTTGCATTAGGCATTTAGATTAGCTAAGTCTCTTGAACCTTTGTCATAAGATAAGGTCAAGAGCGCTCTCTGTCGGAGAGTCTTAATTAATTGACTTAATAAAATTCGTAACTCACTTTCCCCATAATTAATTTACTTCGTTGTCTTCTTGCCGGAATATGCTCTGACCAACTTCAAAATCAGAGTATCCAGAAACGGCATTGGATTTTTAATTTGGCAAGAGAAACATAATAAAAGTTAAAACCATAACTAACGCACCAGCGTTGTAGGGAATTTCCTAAGTTCTTCTTAGTAGAGGCGCCGGAACCCCCGCTGTCTATGCTTCTCAGCTAGCTGGTCAATCTTCGCGATACCAGCCTGGGATATTGGGCGGGTCGTCATGTCTTCAACAGATTGAACTTGGAACATTCTTCCGACTCTTGACAAACCTTCGTTGACACCATAAGCAAGATCACATAAAACATTTAAAATATACCAAGAGCACTTGCACAACTTAATATTCACTACCTTTATTTCAAGACTTGCTATTAATTTTTTTACGCATCGCAATATTCCGACTCCATAAGGCACTGGTCTTTTAATCTTTGCATAATTATTATATCTGAATCACTTGTCTTTGGAACATTTCAATTTCTATCTGTGAATGCAATCTTTATAAAATCTCAAAATTATTGTTTATCTTTTGATTCTCTTGTTAGCAACGTGGATTGCTTTATCTTGTGTGTCAAATTCATAATAAACAAGCACATTTAATCTTTATAACTCCTGAACAACACCCATCCGCATCCGTAACCAATTAAAACACTTTAACCACATTGAGCCATAGAAAACTCTTTGTTAGGGACTACCCCCCTTGGTTTCGTTAGGAGTTAGCCTAAACGGAGGAGCTAGGAGTAGGTGACAGTACCTAGCTCCTGTGCTTGCCCCCAAGGTCACACCTCTCCCACTTTCTTAAGTGAGGAGACGACTTTCGGAAGATTTCTACTGTTGGTGTGCAATCGACGGACAACACCTACAAATTCTCCTTGGCCTCTAAAGCCCTAAGAAACAAAAGGTGGAATTATAGGGAACCCTAAAAATACAAAAATATCAAAATCTACCCTAAAAATCCCTAAAACAGTCCTAATTCTGCCCCAAAAGCCCTAAATCGTCTCCCAAACTAACGCTACCCTTCTTCCACCTTCACTAGGGTATTTCCCAACTTACAACAGCCTTTTACTCTTCCCTGAGTTGCTATAGCAGCCTGCTGCTACCCTTCTGCAGCCCTCGCAGCCCTCCTACACATGTGTCTCTCACACCTTTTCCTTAACCTACTTACTGACATAGCAAAGAGTTAGTCCCCAAAAGCGCCTGTTTAATTAGAGGACGCAAAGTGTCATATGAAACTATGGTTTGACAAGTTATTTACATGTGTTGACTGCTGCTATACTATTGTACTTGTGCATGAAAATCAATGATCATTGATAACACATGCCGAGTGATGGACTTATAATATGATAATTAGTACTGCTTCATTGAATTGTTATCGAACTTCATGACCGGTACTATCTCTCATAATGTTGTGAGTAAGGACTGAATATATATATATATTGTGTTACTGCTATCATGATGTTAGTATGATTTAAACATCTTTGTATTGTTGCACTCAACAAATACACAGTCTGCATACCAATCACTCATATTGCCATTTACATGATTCAAAGCATATACAAATGTTTGGTTAATGCACTTTAATGAATACTTGTTTGTGCTAGTATTGTTATGTTTATGAAGCAAAATAGGACTACTAATAATATTGTTGTGCTGACACCTACTATTAGTACATACAATACCTTTGCAAATTTCAGACCTCTTGTTGGTTATTACAACTAAGTGCACATGCCTTCATTGACACATATATGACACCATTGTGTAACCTGTTGTTCATTATCTTCACATGATTGATGCCACATAAATACTAAACATAATGTGAGGATTGAATACATACATGCTACACTTTGATTACTGTTGTCATAATTATCTATCTTATTGCATGTACTACTTGTGTCTTTGGGCTATGATAAGTGTTTGTACTATCTCTTCACCTAGAAGACAACTTATCTGTCAGAAATTGGTATGAGGGTTTTCCTCACAAAAGTTTTTCTTCACTTAGGCAGTTCATCAATGCATTCATCATGGATTGGGATTACGGTGTCGAAGAACAAGAAAGAAAGGCCATGATCGACAGAATATGGGAAGAAACACTAGGAAGCAGCCAGACACAAGATGATTCAAGCAACGAAATCAAAGATGATATTTCATTTGAATTCAAAGATCTTGATAATTTGACTACTACAAAAATGGAAATAGGTTTCACTCCTCTTGATTTATCAGACTTCCTAGGATATTTAGATGAGTTACTAGAGATATTATGGCACATCTTCAAGGGTGACCATGATAATGCCACACACCATGTGGAATGGTTTATGACTTTGGCTTCAGAATATGGTATTAAAGAAGAAGAAAATGTTTACATGCGATCATTTGTCCTTCACCTGGGAGGAAAGGCCCTTGCTTGGTTTGCGGGCCTACATAAAGGAACGATATCATCCTTTGTAGAATTGGTGGAAACATTCTATAGCCACTGGGATTTAGAGCAACGTGACAAATGGATACCTCATGTCAAGCATGCAAGGGACTTGTTCAGTAAGGAAGCCCAAAACAAGGATCAAGTCGAAGCAGCCATTGTCCAAGGCTTAACTGATGATATCTTAGGCATGATCGACGAAGCTTCCCAAGCAAATCAATATGATGATGGTCCCATATATTATGATCCAAAGGTCCTAGTTGAAGAAGGTGAAGAACAGAAGGATAAGGTGAGCTCTTCCTTCCAATATACAATTACTTCTTATGACATCTTAGACCTTCTAGAACATAATGATGGAAATTATGAGGACGATGGTTATTGGACATCTATGGGTCCGCCTTCCTATGATTCCTCAACACCAGGTAGAATTATCTCCATACATTGCAGTAAGAAAGAGCAGCTTGATGAGGTTACTCAGGTAGAGCCAGAATTTAACACTATTTGGTACGAGGAACTTTCAGTCACCTCCAGCAGGGATATTAAAGACATAACCTATGAAGACCCTATTGAAAGAGATATGATCATTCATTTTCCTTGTGAGGATAATGACAAAGAATGGCTCAACCCTTTTGCCACAATAATTGAAGATGAAACATCATCAGACTTTGCAGATAGTTGTCATATGCAAAGGGCCCATTATGATGAAAAGTTCGAAGATTTGGGACCCCGTATCTCTGGTGATTTTTCCATGATGTCTCCCTCGTACTCATCCTGCAGCAGAGAAGCATGTTACACAGAAGATCCTTTTGCAAATATTCAGCCTATGGTGGGACTAGACTATTAGTCTTTGTTGTGTTCCCCAAGAAGCATTGAAGAAGTTGTTCAGTCCACTATATCCTATATCGGTGAGTCCCTAATGATGCATTTTGACAAGGTCGAGGCAGGTAGGTGGACAGGTATGATTTTCATTCCTCGGTTCCATAATATTTATTGTTTATCTTTCCATTTGAAGCATGAAGGTATGAATTATATAGCTGACAATTTCAAAATTTCAAGAATTATTGGGGTTACTAACATGATTGTGAAAAGGATAATTAATGTACTTGTATGCCCAAAGAAATGTTTGAGTAAATGCAGAGATAGGTTGCGGCTCACATATGAAGAATTGCGAAATCCGACTCTACAAATAGCCTCCCAAGTTCAGGATTTATGGGCGAATTTCAGTAAGATTTTTTTCTTAGAAGACTTGTATGATGGAGGTGTCCCATACTTAAGTCTGCTAAAAGCATGGATCAACAAATCTTGTCAAAGCGATGCTTCTTTGTGGCACCAATTTCAAGTATTCTAGGTTCTCAAGAAGGTTCAGTTTCTTGCACTCATCCAAATGAAGATCCTGGTACAAACTCAACATATCATCAACAAGGTCTTGTCATGGATTACACTAAAGGACAAAGGTAAGGCATTAGGTATGAATTGCTTACTCGGATGGTTACATTGGTGGTATGATTTCACCTAGCCTACTTTGACTGCCAGGTTTAGGGCAGGTAGGGTTAGTTGCATTAGGCATATTTTTGTGCATTGCATTTGATGTCTTTTCATTGTCTAGTTAGTTTTTATTGTTCTTAGTTTGTTTCCCCCATTTTGCGAACAAGGCAGGATGGAAGTGTTTGCCCTTAGATGCTTTTAAATCCTCTCGGGCATTAGATGTGTGTAGGTCTACAGGTACCAGTAGATTCACAAGTTCTCAAGCACTCCCTAAAAGAGAACTCATCACACAATTGGAGCCAGTGTTATGTTGCACCTATACCCAATGCACCTTCAGGTGTACCCTAGGGAGAGAGGGCCAATTTTTTCGACCAGGAGGGGTGTTATTGAGCAATGGTGGTCATGGTTGGGCCCTTTGGTCATCCTTTAGGGGTACTATGGCTTAATAGCACTGCTGACTGCCCTTTGTTCGGGTTTTCAACCTCAGGTTTAGTGTCTGGGGCCCCTAAGGGTTGACCAGTGGGTCACATGGCTCCATTTCCTATTTATGTGCTCCGATGGCCTTTGCTTAAGCTGTGAGACATTTGTCTCCCTTCGCAGCCACATAGGACACCCTCCTGGACCTTTAGTCAATGGGGTCCTGCTCTCCCTGGCCTTATCTCCTCAGAGGAAGTCATCTTCTGTACCAGGCCTTTTCATGCTCTGAGGAGGGCGTTGAGGGATTTTACAACATTCTAGGGGTTAGATGGGGTATAACGACCTCCCTCCAGCTCACTCCAACCTTTCGTTTGGAGTGATTCGCTTATTTGAGCGTGTTTTGGCACCTAGGGATACAAATACCCTAGGTAGCCTACCTTGAGCCTACCTTAGGCTATATTTTTTTATTATTTTCTTTTAATTTTCAATTGACATTTTAAGTTGACTTATTTTAAGGCATGTAGTCCTGGATATTTTAAAAAGTGAGTGTGAGATCATATAAATAGATCTCCTCACTTTCATTTTAAAGACGAAACTTATGGGATAATACATTATGCACTTGTTTTACCCCTGCTAGGGCTCTTTGGATTGATGCACTCCTCTTGAGGAGTTTTTTTTGGTTAATGCAAGCTTTTTTTGGTAATTGTTTGGTGAAGTTCTTTGCTTGGTGATGTTTTGATTTGTTGGATGAACACGAGCACGAAAAGGTCAAGCTTCTCATCTTTTTGTTTGAATGTTGGTGGATGTGCATATTCAAGTCTTAGTGGTAGCCCTAGTGCTGCACTTTTTTCTAGAATAGGCCATTACCTTTCATTCTGGTCACCTTAGCAAACTGAGGCACGTCTCCTTGTGAGGGTGCCCTAGGGTTTCTCCTTAGTTTTTCTAGACTAGTTGCTTGACCTAAGAACATTTCCTCTCTAGGTTAGCCATCCTCCCTAGATGCCCTAGGTTGTGGTAGGGCTTTTTGCTAGGGTTAGTTCTCTTTCTTTTCACACATTTTCTCTTCTAAAAAAACCTAGTTTTAGGGTTCGTTTCGGATTAGTTTTAGGTCAAATTTAGGTCTGCAATTTTATGTCATAAACCCTAAAAATCAAAAAATTATTTTTTTTGCACTTTTGGGCCTCCCTAAATTTCGGCCACCTTCCCTACAATTTCTCTTTGGCCTCTAAAGCCCTAAAAACACTAAGGCGGAATTATAGGGAACCCTAAAAATACAAAAATCACAAAAATCTCAAAATCTGCCCTAAAAAAGTCCCAATTCTGCCCTTAAAGCCCTAAACCATCTCCCAAACTAACGCTACCCTTCTTTTGCCTTCGCTGGGGTATTTCCCAATTTACAACAGCCTTTTACCCTTCCCTGAGCTGCTATAGCAGCCTGCTGCTATCCTTCTGCAGTCCTCACAGCCCTCCTACACTTGTGTCTCTCACACCTTTTCCTTAACCTACTCAGTGACATAGCAAAGAGTTAGTCCACAAAAGTGTTGGTTTAATTAGTGGATGCAAAGTGTCATATGAAATTATAGTTGGACAAGTTATTTAAATGTGTTGACTGCTGCTATACTACTGTACTTGTGCATGAAAATCAATGATAACACATGCTGAGTGATGGACTTATAATATGATAATTATTAGTACTGCTGCCTTGAATTGTTATCGAACTTCATGACAGGTACTATCTCTCATAATGCTATGAGTAAGGACTGAATATATATATGTTGTGCTTACTGCTGTCATGATGTTAGTTTGATTTAAACATCTTTTATTGGTGCACTCAACAAATACACATAGTCTGCATACCAATCACGCATATTTCCATTTACATGATTAAAAGCGTATACAAATGTTTGGTTAATGCACTATAATGAATACTTGTTTGTGCTAGTATTGTTATGTTTATGAAGCAAATTAGGACTGCTAATAACATTGTTGTTGTACTGACGCCTACTATTGGTACATACAATACCTTTGCAAATTCCAGACCTCTTGTTGGTTATTACAACTAAGTGCACATGCCTTCATTGACACATATATGACACCATTGTGTAACCTGTTGTTCGTTATCTTAACATGATTGATGCCACCATACATACTGAACGTAATGTGAGGATTGAATACATACACACTACACTTGGATTACTGTTGTCATAATTATCTATCTTATTGCATGTACTACTTGTGTCTTTGGGCTATGATAAGTGTTTGTACTTGATCAACGATTGCACATGTATTTTGTTATTTCCATTGTGGTATAAGAATGATCTTTGGGCTGATATACTGCTGTGATAATACTAGTGCACTCCATATACACTTGTATTTCAACTCATTCTCCAAGACTCCATAAGGCACTGGTTACTAACAACTTTGAAATAGAACATTTGGTGTTTAGTGTTCTTACAGGATCGGAATAGGGCTCTCCCCTTGGAGGTTTCGACTTCCGAAGTAGTTGGGGACAAGTGACTAAGGTGACAGTGGTCACTTTTCCCACATATGCTTACCGGTGGTTAGGCCTGCCATTTCAACCAGTAATACTAAGCTTGGTTGCATTTCACAAGATAATCATGTCCTTCCCCGCTACTCTCAGTAAAAGAATGACGAAAATGGCAGAGGGAAATGACTTGATCTCCACACTTAGTGACTACTACAAGAAATCGCCCCTTCCTTGGTAAATGATAGAAGATTCAAAGAAACACCAATCCACCCAATCAATAGTGTGCACTCTTCATTGTCCAGTCCATTTCCACCACATCAACGATTTTCCATGAGTTTTGTGGAAGCACCACATTCCACGACTCGAGCAATAGCAGAGAATGTGCCCCCTTGTGCATTTAGAATGTAATGGCGGATGAGGGAGATGATTCCTTTCACAAATGCGCTCTCTTGGAGAGGGTGTCAATCTTCCCCAAAGGTACGCCCCTTCTGCAAGTAAAGCCAAGACCAATGTGCCTTGCCTGAGGTAGCATGAAACCAGGGAATGAAGGCGCCCTCTTCTCTAACTACTAGAAACTCTTTCAAACTCAGATCTATAGTTGAAGATACAACTCAAACCTCAACAATGAAGCAGACATGAGAGATATGAATAATCTCTCCTTCAATCGACTAGGGTAGGTATGTCTTACCACCGAAATCGAAAAATCCCTCCTAGGGTTTTCGTCCCAAGAGAAACACAAGCTCAAGAGCTCTCAATTTCGAAAATGCAAAATAGACAAGAATGAATGAAAAGTGAAGCTCTCCCCCTTTTTAAACTCACCTTGACCCTTTTTGGCCACTTTTACCTTTTTTCCCTTTTAATTAATAAAGTGACTTTATAACTTTTTTAACTCCTTTGCGGTGCCAAAAAGTGATTACTTGGCTTCTAAGACATTACTAGACGTTGGAAGTCCTTTCTCATCATCCCATCCTTTAGATCATTTCATTCCGGTTCCAATGAGCTATTACACGAAGGTATTCCCTTAGATAATATGATCCAAATAATACCTTTAGTGTATTTAATTGAAGTGTTCTCAATAACAACCCAAAAATGACGAAAATCATCAGAATGCCGCGGAACCAAAAGCAAACTGTGCAGAAATAATCCTGATGATGAAATATGGTAAATGGACTAGCTTGAGCCCGTATAACTCCTCCAAATCGTTCAATCCCACTGTTATCCTCATTTTACTCCTCGTAAAGCCACCTCTGACTACAAAATAGGGGAATCCAAAAATGGGGACATTACATTCCAATCTTTACTATTTGTTTGATAGATCTACTCTACTTGTTTTGTCTTGTGTGTAGATGACTTGATACTTACAAGTAGTTCTCAGAAGCTCATAGCATGGTGTGAGATAGAATTGGCACACGAGTTCGACATGAAGGACATCAACCTTACGCATTATTTCTTGGGTTTAGAGGTCTGACAAGGTACATGTGAGGTCTTCCCTGGACAGGGGAAGTACACAATGGAGACTATGGAGCGGTTTTAGATGATAGATTGTAAACCATTGACCACTCCCATGATTCCAAATTTGAATTTAGACACTGGCTTAGATTCAAATTTCATAGATCCTTATGTGTATAGACAATTGATCGGTTCCCTTTTGTATCTGGTGAATACCAAACCTAATACTTGTTTTCTAGTGAACAATTTGAGTGAATACATGGTTGAGTCAAGCATATTCACTAGGTGTTTCAAAGCATATGCTTTGATACTTGAACGACACAATGCATCATGGTCTGAGGTATGTAGGAGATGGTGAGTTGATGTTGCATGGTTTCGTGAACTCTGACTGAGCTAGAGATGTTAGTGGTAGGAAGAGTACTTCAGGGTTCTATTTCAATTTAGGTTCAGGTATGATAGCCTAGCTCAATAGGAAGCAAGCAGCAGTGACACTTAGTTCAACATAGGCAGAGTATATGGCAGTGAGTAGTACTAGTTGTGAGGCAATCTAGCTTTGTAAGTTAATAAGATAAGATAATTTTATGTCCAATAAATAACCACAAAAGTAGGTCAATGGGACTAAAAGATACATCCAATATGAGGACAATGTGGGAGTGCAAGACCAACTCCTAGATAACTCTAAGAAAAGAAAAGAAAGTGAAAGAAAAAGTGTAGCATAAATAAGTCTCTAACTAAGTTGAGCTAATCACTAGGGTTAACCTAAGTCACATGGTTCGAATTCGAATTCGAGTTTGACAACCATTTGATTCGGTTCGAATTCAAATTTTTGGATGAGGTTCGTTGGAGATTTGTCTTGAGATTCGAATATATATATATATATATATATATATTATTAAAACTGTTAATAAAATCTGCTATTGAAATTAAGTTTAAACTATAAAATGAAATATGTTATGCTTAAATAGTTTAAGAAATAAACAATTAAACTGAAATATGACTCTTAAACATAAAAATATGTTTAAAAATAAATCTGTCCAGGAGTCCAATCTTCGACAACGGTAGAGAAATTAGAAAAATCGTGGGTTGTGAGTTGATTTCAGGTTGTGACTTGACTCATGAGCACTGAGCACCGTGTATTGAGTAGTGAGCACCAAGCTTCAGCCTACAACCCAGCTGCGAACAGATGTGAACGGTGAGGGAAACCAGAGATGAAGTTTTTGTGTTGTGTGGCATGGAGAAGAGAGAGAAATCGAGAACTACAATGAATTTGAGTGGGCCTCAAAAAGTTTATACTAGCGTAAACTGTAAGAGTAAACCATGAGAGTGTTAAAGTTGCATGAGGTAGGTACGTAGGGTTAAACACTAGGGTTAAAAAACCACGCGAATTTTTTCGATTATTAATTAAATTCGGCATTTAATTCGCCTTTAAATTTGAATTCAAATTCGATGAAATTCGTTTTTAAGATTCGGCAAATTTAATTCGAATTTTTTTCTCTTCTTGAAATTCGGCGAATTTCGAACCTCAAGGTTCAAATTCGCCAAATCTTGTGACTTAGGGGTTAACCAACACCAAAAGATATATAACAAAATCATGGGTGCAATGATACAAAGTCAAAGTGAGAGTCTGAGACTAGAAACATCTCGATGTTGATGAAGAGAGAGAGAGAGAGAGAGTTGAGGATGCGGTCAAGATCTTCGTGGCCTAATGACCGAGTGTTACGGGAGGTGACTCGGGTACTGCCTCATTATCCGAGTCCTCCATCTGCATGATGGGATCCCACTGTGGTATAGTGTCACAATCAGAATTGTATCAAATTCTTTGAGAATCCAATGCTTCACAACCACTCCAAGCATATAGATATCTTGTACTATTTCCTCAAACACAGAGTTCAAAAGGGAGTAGTGGTTCTTGAGCATATTCCCCCGGATTCACAAGTTGTAATTATTTTGATGAAGCCACTCACTAAGAGAAAGTTTGAGATGTTGAAATATAGACATGGTATGGTGGAGAATGCCTTCCTTGCAGATAGGTAGTATTAGCATTTACATGTTGTTCTAAGTTTCCCTTTCCCAACAATGACACATTCTAGCAAAGTTTCCTAGCCTCGATCTGTGTGCAGCAACATGAAAATTGCAGTGATGAAGATGAATTGATTAAGGTGTAAAGGGATCTAGTGGAGGCACATCTGTAATTATGTAGGGATTCAATAGGTGAGGGTGCATACATGTGTGTTGCACGCATGCATTATAATTATGTAGGCATTCAATAGGTGAGGGTGCATACATGTGTGTTGCACGCATGCATTATATTTAGATGGCATAGTTCTCTATGAATTAAGGTGCACTAAATGAGTGGGATACACTTAGCCTTGGGAGTTGTACATGCATGAGGATGCATCAGTATTTCATCTCTTATGGGAGGGCACAGTTATCTGGGTGAGTTGAGCACATGGATTCATGCAGACACGCTCTATTCTGAGTAGACCTATCCATGCATGAGGGCACACCAATGCATGTGTCTACGTTCAATATATTGCCCCTTGCCTCCTTTCTATAGAGGGGATGCAAGGTGCACCCCTGTATTGATTGGAGAGTTTTAGTTTTGAGCTATTCGAGTGTATTTCTTCTTTTCAGTTTTCCTCTCTTACAAAAACATTACATTACATATATCTTCCCCACTACACTTTTATTTCTGATAAATATGCATTGTATTTGCTTGCTTGGTCTACCCAATAACCAAGAAAGCCTCTTCATGTGCTTGCTTTGTACGAAAGGAGAAAGTGTTGGTTGCGGGTCTACCCCAAGATTAGTTCACCTAATTTACGTGGAAAAAGGGGACAGTGAGCCGCGTTCACATCCAACAAACCTCACCGCCATCAACAGACACCGACTCTTGTCCTTGAAAGTGCCATTTCTTGAAAACATTGCATGAAGGGCGAGATTCAATATTTCTTGTTCCATTAAGCATCAACTAATTCAACGACGAAGGACCCACCTTGGAGAGTTGATGCGGATGGACCGCCGTTTATAATCAACTGCCGTTATATGCCGCTGGGGAGAAGGGGAGAAGGAACGAAGGCAGCAGAATCGTTGGGATGGGACTGCTTGGTGTTCTGGCCCTGTAATGGTTGAATCTCGGGTTTCTGAATTTGAAGAATAAATCGCATTCCCTGTTTGTTGTGTGAGAATGGGGAGTTGTTTGTCCTCAATTCGGAGCATTGGGGATAGTTTGCAGTATAAAGAACGAGTATTATGGGCTCTAGGGAATAAATGGACAGTGTAGAGTCTAGACATAAATCAGGAGATTGTAATGGTGGAACAACTCTGTAATTTTAATTGTCTGGTTTAAATTCTATAATACAAGCAAATTATAATTGTTGTTGTCTGATCAAATCTTCCCAGTGAAATTGTATTATTTCCATTTTTTAATTTGTAATCTGATTGTGGTTAGCGTTTGATGTCAGAACTTGTAACGGAATTTCTTTCTTTGTTGGTTTTCTGCCTACATCTCCAAGATTACATGCAAGAACTCACAACATTGAAGTGATGTATCATTTTGTTCATGATCAAACTGAAAAAGGCAACGCACAGGTGTAGCTCAGGGAGACAAGGAAAACGATCATGATGAAGGTTTTAATTTTGCAAGAGCAGCTTCAACTTGATAGCAGATGCCATTTTATTCTACTTAACACTTATAATAATTTGGCGAAGTGGGAATATTAGGAATAGGTATCCAAATTGTTTACATCTGATTATGAGTATGTGGACCAATAGTTTGATTAGACTCCAGAAATGAAACAACTTGTAAAACCAAACGCCATGACAATTTGTATGTAACTCTGCAATTGCATGTGTATATGAATCAGAAATTGAAATAAAGTCCTCATTATCCAGTTAAGTGTGCTGTGCATACTTTGTTTCTCGTGGTTTGCTCTGTTTAGCTGTGTGTTAGCTGTTCAGTTGGTGTCTTAGAACTGCCGGACCTGAACATATTCTCTTTCTAAATATTTCATGACTTCAAGACTTACGGGAGTCCATAACCACTGATGAGTCATGACACATATATGGTGTTTTTTTGCAATAAAGTAGAGGAGTGAGTTGCATTCTACTGCCCGTATGGGAGTTCAGTGATCCATCAATATGTAACAGTACAGTGAATCTAGATGGTGGATTCTGTTTCAATATGGACACTAGCACATATCAAAACCCACATCAAATGTGCATATCTCAGCTTTACATGTTTCAATATGGACACCAGCACATATCAAAACCCACATCAAATGTGGATATCTCAACTTTACAAGTTTGCCCCATTGGAGGATATCAAATATTGGAACACAAAATATGCATCTTTCAGTTTGAGTAACCTCGAGGTGCATGTGAGTCCCAGTGTTTGACAAAATATACATATCCTCCAGCTAGACAAACATCGAGGTGCGTACGAGTCCCAGGATTAGATGGGTTTGTGCTAGGACCAGCATAAATCCATCCGGATCTATTAAGCACTAAGTGAAAAGTCACCCAAAATAAACCCAAACAAAAAGATGAATGATAAAAACCATACCTTTTGTTTCCAAGATGCAATTATTTATGAAGTCCAACTTTGAAGAGAAATTAAATGCATCATTCTTCTCCTCTTGCCTGCGTGTATAATAAAAGAAAAATAAAAGAATTCGTGAATAAGTTTCATTACAGGTAAAGCCAAAAAAAAACACAGGACTTACATGTTCGTTATGCAAAACTCGTAATGGCTGGCCACTTCGTTGGTGAGGTTGGTTGTCATTTCCATAATTTGTTCATATGCAAGACTGGAAAATTGAGAGATTAGATCATTTGCTGGCGGGATATCGTTTAGCTGACCCCTAACGCCAAGCACGACAATAAGACCACAGATTGCATATAAATATAGACTTGAATTTCCCATTTCACTGCTCTTTGAATGCAATGATTTCGGGGTCACAGGCCGATATAGCTACGCAATTTGAAATCGCGGGTTCAATTCCGCTCTGTTCGAGGACAAATCATTTATATATTCATAGGGATGCCAAGCAAATCCATAGAACTTTGGCATTAAGCGCTTGGTGGAGTTCAAGATAAGCACTGAAATATTCAAGTTTGCCTGCTTTGAAACGTAGAAAGTTTCAAATGTCTTCATCTCTAAACCCAGCATCCGTCCTTCCCCAAATGGAATCGTGGTCAGAACGTTAGTGTTTGTTTTATAATTTTTCCCCCGATTGGAATCGGTCAGAACGTGCGTGTATTATAATACAGAAGGCCTGAATCTTATCATACTGAAGGCGATACTGTCTTGTGGCATCGCCTCGCTATTTTATTCCCTGGCATCTGGGTTTCAGGAAGGGTTGACCAACGATGCAAATCTGAACCGGAAAAATAATACATTGTACTTTATGCACAATAACAATTCGCGCAGATTATTTGTTTTCAAAAGCATATCCAGTTATAAAAAACTGAATATAAATACGAAACATATACGTTATCAACACTCAACGGAGGCACCCCGGGATGCATGCGGATGACACGCGAGACCTCCACATGGACCATCTGGCTACTGCGCGGAAACAGGGCTGATGGTGGCGTGGTTGAATTAAATATTGAGGGTGGTGAACTGCTGCCAACCCCATAAGCAGTTGGAATGTCCTGTGAGTATGGGCCATAACGCAGACGAATTAAGTCCGGTGAGTGTTAATGCAGAGCTCTATGAAGCCGGCATTTCAAATTATGAGGCATGTTAGTGTTTTTGTCTTCCTGTTTCTGCTCCGTGTTCATTCCTCCATGAGACTACCAGCAAAGTTGAAGGAGAAAATGCCGAGGCAACGCGACACTCCACGTAGAGGTAGGACAAGGAGTGGAGGTGGTCGTTGTAAGGCAAACCTCGGAGACACTGATGGATATATAATGCAGGTATCCATGCCTGTTAGATGTATGAGTGATGAGTGGGAATCCAAGGCGCTCTCTAATCATCTAGCCTCCGAAAGAAGCGGTGGTAGAATAAACCACTATTGGATGATTAAAAACATGATGGAGTTGTTGATGGAGGACATGGCTGCCAAATGGAATGGTGCCAGGGATTTGACGCAAAGCATGTGCACCTACCTCAACCACATTGATGCGCAGCTCAGCACCTTGGATTCAAATTTTAACTGGCGGCACTATTCGGTGTTTCCTAGCGCAGGAAACGAGGAAGGTGATGGAGACAAGGACCAGCGTGTGAAGGGAGGTGAGACCTCTGCAGCTGCGAGAAATTCCACTGGTCTGTTGTAGGAACATAGGGAGAATACGAGAATCACTACGCTTGTAAAGCGTGGCCGCAAGGCTCCAACCGATGTCATTGTTGCTTAGCTGATACTGGAGATGCAACCTACAGTCTGACGAAATCAAATGGATGGTTATGGACCCTGCCCAATCCTGGAGGAGATGTCGGACTTCTTTGCGGGAGATGCGAGAACCTATACGCTCCATTATCATCCATGGTTTCCTTTGCGACTCACAGTTTTTCTAGTTTTTTCGATTCCCCTTGTTTTTAAAATGTGTAATTTTCATGTATGTTTACAGTGACTTTATAATTTGTAATATCTCAGTGAAAGTGTATGGCTCTCGAAAGAGTAGACTTTCCTATTTTTCATAAAACTATAACTCTTTTTTTTTTTATAGAATGGGCGGGTGGCCTCATAGTTTAAGACCCCGTAGCAAGTTTCTTTTATGCTCTATACACTTCTTTTTTGTTATTATGAATATGAATCTCTAATGTTACTTACAAAAGAAACACTTATGAATATGAATCTCTAATGTTACTTACAAAAAACACTCAACTAAGACATTAAAATTTGGATCCCACGTAGAAGTGAGGTTTGAATTCATTTGTTTTAGAGTTTGATATTCATTTTTATTCATCTTTATTTTATTTATCAAAATTATTTTTTAATATTCGTATGTTTAATTTTTTTTGAAAGATATACAATCTGCTTTTTCTACGTATTGTTGTGGATATGAAGTATTATTAAAAAAAAAAAAATGTTATATGTTAAATCAAGAGCTCTCTAACTAAACCATGTTTGGTTGATTTCGGGGCATGTTTTGTTGGATTTTGATGGACAAATTTTTTTTAAATGTTTAATTTATTATGTCTTTTTTTTTAATGAAAAGGGTTTTTTATCATAACTATTTACATAGAAGGGAAATATATTAAGTCCATATCCACATCATAACTATGAGAGATAGGGTCTGATGTAAACACCTTAATTCATGTTGTAGATTTAATTATTTTGTATGGTTTTTAGCTTTCACGTGAGGTTTTTTCTTTGGTTATCACTATCCTTTGGGTTTAATGTTTTCAATTTTTTTTCCTTAAGATTATAGGGTTGTTGACACGGATCCTAAAAATGGGATATATGTGGATAAATCCTAAAAAAAAGGTGTATTCTAGTAATTTAAGTCCTAAACCATGATAGTGGTAATTCAAGTCCTAAACCATGATAGTCTTAACATTTTGCACATGATATGATTATGTCAAGCTTTACTTGGGTCAAGTATATGCATGAATGTCTTAGTAGGTGATGATTATTTTTACAACTTGGCTATTTGAGAAATTTGCTGAGAAGATTTATTATTGTCTCCAAAGATTTTATTTGCTACAAGTAAACTAGTAGATGTGGCAATGTCACCCAAACTCCAACATAATGCATATCCAGAAAGTTTAGTATATAGTATCATAGAGATAAACATTTTATCCTAGTCAAACTTCGGTTCCCAAAGTTTGAGGAAAAGACCAATGTTGCTTTAGAAGCACGTTCTTGTTCCCATTATCAATGTTTGTTATTTCATACTTTGAAAAAATGAAAATGAAGAAACCTTTATAGCAAAGGTTTACCTTGATTTGTTTACCTAGTGAGTAGTCGTCCAATTGGAGGTCCATAAAAGTTGGCCATAATCCCTTGAATTTGTAAATTAGAGCAATGTCCAAGTTATTTATTATCTCATCAACTATAGACAACTACACTTCAACTTTGAGATAGTTATCCATAATAAAAGCTCCAGATTGAGAAGTTTACGATCCATCGAAGATGAGGATTTATTTTGGAATACCTTATAAAAATTGTCTTGGAGCAAGAGGTAATGCCACCACCCAAAGCACCTCCCCAAACATGTAACAGTTGGAACAATGTGGAAGCCTTTTAAATGTCACATTCATCCAATGTGCACTTATCTCCTAGTTGATGTCCAAAGAAGACCAACCTATGATGGATAATCGAGGTCCCATCATTATCTTGCATTTTAGCATTACCAATGGAGATAGAGTCTAATCTCTCTACATCTAGAGTGATATAGATGCTGATAAATTTTTAACAAAGATTTGTCTATCCTTACTTTTATTGATCCAAGGATTTTCTAGTTGAAAAATCTTCAAAGAATTGGGGGCATCCTTTTAGCATAGTAAACATTTTGTTAAGTGGTTGATAGGCTTCCTCTAAACTTCAACACCATGCCATAATATATTGCAATGATTTTTACTCAATTTCCCATATATTCAAAAGAAAACTACAAACAAGATCAACCAACCTTGCTTGACCCTCATACCATATGGTAAGGGTAACCCCATGGCATCCACTCTAAGAAGTTAACAATAATTTGCTACCTCAACACAATGATAGTTCCATGGAGTTTTTTTCTCATACTTCGACATAAAAAATATACATCATTCTACATTAATAACTCTCTACTCCATTCTTTCAAGACATTTTTTTCAATTAACTATATAAGTAAGGGTTAACTCATATTTTATCAAAGAGCATTTTATGCATAGCTTAACTTTGATATGCTCAAAAGGACTTTGTTATTTTATTGAAATATATTAAAATAAAAATGAGAGCGATGAAAAATTAGAGATCAGTAATGTAATTGAAGAAGACCATGTCTCAGGGGTGGCAGGTGTGGGGGGGAGATCCATATGACCCCGAGGAACCACAGGAATTAAAGTACTCTTGGAGATTGGCACAACTACTAATAATCAGGCATAAACATTGGCTCTTTGGAAAGGAACTGAGATAGCTTTCGAAAAAGGATATAAGAAACTTGTTGTGATAGGGGATTCAAAAGTGTTTATTCGATGCCTTGTCCAAAAAAGCACCCCTAATGACCCACATCTAAATAGGATTATGGCAAGAATTTTAATGAAGAGCAAGGAACTTGATTCTTTCAAATCCTATCATGTAAGAAGAAGTTAGAATAAGGATGCAGGTAGTCAAGCTAACTTAGCATGTTTGTTAAGTCCAGGAATGATCGAAATTGGCGGGGGGCTCCCATCCAACCCATATCCCCTAAGTTTATTCAAGACTCTTCCTCAATAAAGTTGAAATGACAAGTGTAAATCGAAGGCAACGTCATGACACAATGTGGTGAAGTAGATTCATGATATCCCAAGGTGGCCCATACATTCAGTGAACCCTTGTATCTCAAACACTTAAGTTTAGGTCATTTCATCTCCCCATTGCAGCATGTGGGATTTTAATGGATATGTCAAAGATTAGGGGTGTCAATTCCACCATTTGAACAAGCAAGAGATGCAGGAGAGCGGAACTAGGGAGTTCAAGCAACTTTTCATCTGGCTTATCGTTGGTTCCAATCCCAGAATCAATGAAGAGTATCGTTGCGAAACCGAGATTTGGACTAGAGTCACAATGACAGGCTCCAGTTCTCAGACCCCAAACCTCAATTGTTGTTGTAAAAAAAGAGTCATCGAGTTGGAAGAAAACAATGGGTTTCATGCTCAACAACCTAGATGATTGGGAACAAAGTTTGGAGAAGAGGACTGTAAAATAAATAAAGGAATTAAATTAGTGAAGCGAGGATGCAAATGCTTAGATGGACAGGGTGAAAGCAAAAAACTCCATGCTTGAAATGGAAGTCAGGTGCTTTCTAGGAAGAGGAAAAGAACATTGCAACTTTATCAAGGAGTTGTAGGAAGAGGTTCATCGCCTGAAAAAGAGAGTTGTCTCCCCACATCCAAATGGTAAATCACAGGGTGAATTCGTTGGTTGGGTCTCCTCAAACTCTCCAGGGACCAGAGAAGGAAGAGGCAACGGTGGAAAAGAATGGGGCTCAGTCTATACAATTCAAAACCAACCACAAAATGTCAACAACAACAATCCAAGCATTCATATCTCCGTGTTTTTCCAATTACCATGTTTTTAACTTAATTATGCTTTGTAAAGTACAATTTTGTTGTAATAGTTTCATAAGGGTATACACCAGGTGAATTATAGTAGTTAATAATAGAAATAGGAAGCTATGGACATAATGTAGAGACTCTAGTATTCTTGAATTTTGGTAGACTAAGCAGTCTTTTGTCGTTGTTTGTACTCTCTAGTTAGATAGTTCAGTCACAACCCCATTTTAATATAAATTTAAATTGTTTCGATTAAAAAGAAGAAGAAGAAGACCATGCATATGAAATATTCTCTCTTTTCCCAAAATACAACATTAACTTTTAATTTATAATTTTTTGTTTTCAAATATGAAATCACAATATACATAGAATCATCGTAATAAACCTTAAAGCAAATAAATCATAATATATAGATATTTGTCTTAATAAACGTAATAAACCTTAAAAGCAAATAATTTGTAGCAAGACAAAAAAAAAACATTTTCAACGATTATGTAAATAACCTTCCCATCAAATCAAGAATTTGATCAGAAGGCTATTTACATATTGACATTTGTTTGGAAGGCTAGGTCATAATTTCTTAGACCAAAAACCATTCCTACAAACAAAGATTGATTCTAGCAAACCAAAAATACAAATCAAATTATTTTTTTATAAGCAAATTTAACCATAATTTTAAATAAATATATTATCAAATAAAACCTTTATATTTTCCTTATCTAGGGTTTTGTTTAAAACCTTATGATTCTAAAAAATGGGATTGGAAGTGGATGTTGGACAAGCTGGAAAAATGAGTGAAAATATGGAGTCATAAATGGCTTTCTAGAGCTAGCAGACTGGTGTTCGCAAAAGCTATTTTAGAAGCAACTCCAGTTTATTAGATGTCACTGGTTTGGATTTCTAAAGTCATTTTGGAACTTTGTAAGAAAAAACTGCTTTCGATTTCTATGGAGTGGAAAACAGGAGATGCATGAGACTCCTTGGGTTCGATGGGAGAGGATTGTTGTCCCAAAAGGACTGGGAGGATGGGGCCTCAAAAATATTTTCATGTTTGCAAAGTCACTTGTGGCCAAAAGGAGTTGGAGACTCCTAAAGCCTGAAAGTTTGTGGACTCAGGTCATTTTCCAGAAGTATATTGCCCCTGATACTGTTGAAGATTGGATTAGAATCCATTTGAAAACTCATTCAGGTGGCTTGGTAATTTGGAAAGCAATGGTAAAATCCTTTGATGTCATTGAATCCAATTTATCCTAGAATGTGGAGAATGGCATGAAATTATGGGTAGGTGAGGACCCGTGGGTCAGATGTATTGAGCAACATAGGCTTCTAGCCCACACGACGGAGGCTTTGAGACAGAGAGGTATTATCTATCTTTCACAATTAGCTACACCTTTTTAGGAGAACCCATGGTTCCAAACCTAGAGATCGGCACCTGATTTCAGGTTAACGATTCCTGATGAAAGGGAATTGGAACACTTTCTTGGGGATTTGATCCAAGCACAGATTCGACTTAGAGACAGGGAGGATGTACTCATATGGGATTTGGATCCGAGTAGAAAATACACCCCGAAGGCGAGGTATATAAAACTAAGTGCAGATGATTTTCAGAGGGATCTGATTTGGTGGTGGAAGAAACTGTGGGAAATTAAAAGCCCACCAAAAACCAGACTATTTATGTGGTGTGTGTTGGAAAACAAGGCACCTACCTGAGACAGCTTGCAAAAAAGGAGTTTCCAAGGGCCTTGTTGGTGTACTCTTTGTAAGTTTGATGGCAAGTCTGTATCTCACCTTTTTTTACACTGCCATTTTATCAAAGAAGTGTGGAAAGAGTGTTCGAAGGCCCTAGGCCTGAATTGAGGTTGGGTGGGTTTATCAATACTTCAAGCCCAGGAGAATTGGAGGAGGATGGAAACATCAGAAACGATGACAACTCTGCTACTGTTAGTAATATGGGGTGTCTGGCTTGCTAGAAACAATTTAATATTTGCAGATAAAGCTTGCACCCCAGAAATTATAGCAAGTCTGGCTTGTGGAATACTTCTTGTTTTTCCTCAGTACATAAGAGTTACAAGACAAAGGAAAGTTTGGAATTAGAAATTGACAAGTCTGTGCCGTGGGGTTTTTTTGATGGGGCGGCTCAAAATAATGTTTGTGGGGGAGGGGCTCTTCTTTTTCTTTCGGAGAACCATTCCTTTGAATTAATGGTGGGACTGGGGGAATGCAGTAACAATTATGCTGGGTTACTGAGCTTAAAACTTCTACTCATTTTTGCAGCAGAGAAATGGTGTAGAACTCTAAATGTTTGTGGAGATTCGATGAATGTGATAAACTGGACAAAAGGGACTCAACATGATTGCAAAAATCTAAGACTTTCCAAATTTTATCTTCTATTAAAACAGTTTTAGACACTTATGTATCATTTTCATGACGACATGTCTACAGGGAAAACAACATGAAGGCGGACAAAGCCTCGAAGGAGGGGCTATAGTTGGCCTTGGGACAGTGGAATATTAGAGAACCGAAAGAGGACACTGTTCATGAATATTATCACAAACCTTTTATAGAGGGAACATCACCTCTATAATTTTGCATTACACTACAAAACTTTTCTATACTTGATATTGATACTTTGAGGGATTGTCTTTTTGGTTTTTTGGACTGTCTTGAAATAATTTGCAGCTTTTGATATGGAACAGGTTGAAAAAGAAACAATTTATTTTGTATCTTTTTTTGAACAGGGAAGCACTCATTGTATATTTTATGTTGAACACTATATTTTGTATGTGGGGATTTACAGAAGACCTTCAGGGTATGTTCTCAATATGCTCACAGTTGTACTGAAAATGCACAACAAAGTGTTTCTACTAAATGCAATTTTGTTCTTGTCTTACGCTTTTTTCCCAAGAAAAAAAAACATTTATATTTTCTTATTATTTATTATTAACAACGTTAATAGTTTTTTTTATAGTTTAACCTAATTTAATTTATCATTTAATCATATATAAATATATCATACATAACCACATATTATTTAAAATATTATATATCATACATAACCCCATATTATTTAAAATATTATATTATATTATTTTTCTTAAGATTTATAAAATTTATACATTTTCATACGACGTCTCTGTTGAAATATTGTAACTTCGAAGAATATTCTATATGTATTCCTTTGTGGTCCCTGATGGTCCTACCGGGATAACCACTTGTATTACTTTGTACCCCAATGCTCCTAATCGTAAGAACTAATAAGAGTTATGAGGCAGTCCTCTCTAATTGTAAAGGTGGGTCATTAGCACCCTAGTGTGGTTACTTGAGCCTACATGTGTAACTCGAGCCTACATGATTAACTTGAGCTTACATGACAGATGAGTTAACTTAAGTGAACAGATGAATATAAATAGATGTGTAGTGCTCCTCATTTGTAACACACACACTCACTTGAGTAGCGCACTTGTGGAGGAGAGAAGTAGCAGGAGAAGGAGGAGGATCAGGCTTTGATCTCCTTGCTGGTTTTATCTTTTACCTTTTTGGGGCATCTATATTGAGGAAGCTTTTGCTGGGTTTTTCCCTTTAGGGTTTTCCCAAGATAAATCTGTGTTGTTCTTGTGATACTGTTTCTTTCAGTGATCCTATTTATATTCTTTTGTTATGAGAAATGAAATGATATACCGATGTATTAGCTAAGCATATGAAAATTTAACATGGTATCAGAGCTAACCTGAATAGGACAGCTTTCACAAGCTACAAAAGCTAGGGATTCTTACTTTTTGGTTCTCTCTCCATAATCGATCAGCAAAAGAAGGCTAGGCTAACTCTCCATTGAAGGGTGCATCTTTCTATCGAAGCGGAATTTGATTCGGAGCATTTTCAATTTTTGATGCGGAAAATTAGGGCTTCTTACCGAAGAGGAATTTTTGAGTGAACCTAGCATAGGATTTCTCTCCTCATCAAAATTGAAGTTTAGAGACCTGGATCAAGATTTTTGGTTGGGTGAAACTCTGGGAAAGTCAAACCCTAGTTCGACCCTGAGCTAGAAAAACCCTAAATACTAAAAACGATACGTTTTGGTACATTCGATATATCCCCATATTGGAAAAGGCTCAGGAGCTGAAAATTGCAGAGGAGGAAGATACAATCATGATGTACACTGTGTCCAAAATTCAGCCTCTGATTCGCTATATTCTAGGAGATATGATCCCTCAAAGTTAGGGTTCCAGCCTCCTCTAGAATTCATCCCTAAACAGGACACCTGGGGAAAATTGCTATAGCGTGGGATACATAGGTCCAAATTAAATTACTAAAGATGTTCCATAAATATCACAGACTGTACTCTCTGTGGTCTGAATTTCAGAACCAGAAGATGAAACAGTGACACGTGGCAGGCTGTAGAACTTCACTGTTCTGAACAGTCCTGTAACAGGTCACCTTGGGAAAAGGATCATAAATCCCAATTGGTAAAACAAATTATAATGAAACATGTGGTGTTGGATCAGGGACATGCAAATTTACCTCAGTGATAAATTTAAAACACATAGAAGCAGTAATTTCAGAGATATCACAGAAGCAGTGACAGACATTTTTGCAGAAGAAATTGGAAAACTAGGGCTTCCTATTCTGAGAGCTTTCCTCCACTGTTTTTAGAAAAAGAGTACATTGGACAGCTCCATTTGAAGAGATCTATCTTTCTATCCAATCAGATCTAAAAGATTCCAAATTTTGAAAATTAGGGTTTCTCTGACAAACCCTAGATCAGCCAGCTCCGGAAGCAGGACAGACACCTCAAATCGGTAAGATCTAATCTTTTGCTATTTGAATTTGAGGTTCTCATTTAAAAGTGATCTATCACATCAAATTGTTGATAAGCTTGGTGAAGTTGACAACTTCCAATCATGGAAGTATTTGATCTCTCTGAAGAAAATGAATTGGACAGCTACATGAGTAGAGAGGTACCAGTTCCATATGGAGATGAGGCTCAAAGCCTTACACAAGAAGAACTTGATCAAGGCCAAGAAGATCATTGTTGATTCAATCACAAATCAACTTGTACCTTAAGTGTCTTCCCTAAAGACACCGAAGATGTTTGATTCCTTGATCAAGCTATTTGAAGATAAGAACATAAATCAGAAGATGGCTTTAAGAAAAACAGTTGAAGAATGTGAAGATCTAGAATGCAGAACATCTTGAAGTAGTAGAAGAATAAGCGAAGAATGAAAAAGTGGTGATAGCTACCTTGAATGGTCTCCCAGGATCGTGGGATTCATTCATGTGAAGAATATATGCTAGAAGGAAGTGATTACTTTCAGTTGACTCTGGGAAGAAGAAGAAGCTTGACTCATAAGAAGAGAAGAAGAAGATGGGAGCAATTGAAGATCAAGCTCTCACCATTCAAAGAAGATCCCCCAAGCGATCAGGAATGTGAAGAACTCAATTCTTGAAAAACCTCTTATCCATCTTATCATTTGAATAAGAAATGATGATGTCATGAATGAAGAAGATGATGAAGTAGAATGATCAAGATGGAGTTTACCCACGAAACAAATAAAAGATAAGTATTCAATTGTCATTTCATGATATTGTTTTGTTATACATTTGATTATATTCAGTTGATGTGTTATGCATGATAGATTGTTTGCATTAATGACTGTATACTACTAATATGCATGTGATGGGTAAGTAGCTCATGGTGCTCTCCATTGCTACTTATCTAGAATGAAGCCACCTTGATGACATATTGGATTAGTGCACAATCTCAATAATGTCATGATAGAGATGGAAGACATCTAGAAAGTTTCTGTGAGATATGGATGAATCTTGTATTGGCTAAATAGTTGCATGATGCATAAGAATTTGTCGTTATGCATATGTTTTATGAAATATTTCTAACCATGCAGCTGGTGCATTTGAATTGTAGGAAAGGTCCTGTACAACCTCCTACAAGAAGGATGAGACTTGTTCTGAAGAACATGTGATGACAATTCAAGATTCACTACAATAAAATATGAAGCTCCCAAGGTCAGAGACACCATGACGGAAGAAAGAGCTTCAGAGAGTGGTAGATCCACCTCGAAGGATGAAGACCACCATGGGTACGAGAGATAACTCAAGATGAAGAAAAGAATGCTATGAAAGAAGCTATGATCAAAGAATAACAGTTGATCATGGGTAATGATGTATACAATATAATTTCAAGACATAAAGGAAGTACGTAGTATCCTCCATATGGATCCACAAGAACAAGTGTACAAAGCAAGGTTCGTGATTTGCCTCAGAAAGAATAGAATATGGCATGACATACTCTATTGACCAGTATATATCAAGCATAGAACCACCTGTACAGAATGAAGAGGGAAGATGATACTCCACTTCAGGGGGAGTGACTACAGACGATATCTGAGTTCGACATAGTACGACATGATGGATAGCTTCGTGATGGATCGAGACTTTACCAAGAGTAAAGTGGGTTCCAACCTTCAAGGTTGAATGCAGAAGACTAGGATATGTTGATGACCTGACAAGACGAACTCATGGAAGATGTTATGATGAAAGAATACTAGAATGATGTATGGGATATAGTTCCCAAACCAGAAGGAAAGAGTATTGTATCCTCCAAATGGATATACAAAATAAAGCATGCAGTTGACAGAAGTATCGAGAAGTATAAAGCAAGATTTGTGGCCAGATGTTTCTATCAGAAAGAGGGAATTAATTATGAAGAGACACTTACTCCATGAAGCAAGGTACACTTCCTTCAGAACTATCATGGTAGTTTCTTCCATGATGAAGTAAAGACAATCCTTCCTTAATGGTAGGATTGAGGAAGAGTTTTACATCGAATAGTCATGAGGATTTGAAGTTGAAGATAGATGGAATCACGTATGCAAATTGAAGAAGGCCCTATATGGCCTGAAGAAATCTCCCAGAGCTTGGTATGGAAGAATATATAGTTTCTTGTAAATTATTGGCTTTACCAAGAGTAAAGCTAATCCTAACCTTTACCTCAAGGTTGTAGAAGATGAACCTGTCATCCTGTTATTATATGTGAATGACTTATTCTTGACACAGAATGAGAAATAGATCATGGAAAGCAAGAAGAAACTAGCAGAAGAATTTGAGATGAAAGACCTTGGGTTAATGCATTATTTCCTAGGTCTGGAAGTATGGCAAAGTTTAGAAGGAATCTTTCTCAACCAGGGAAAGTATGCGGTAGAGATATTGAAGAGATTCAATATGTTGGAATGCAAAGCCATGGCCACACCCATGGAATCCAACCTGAAGCTGTTAGCTGATGACTCATCAGAGTTAGTGGATGTGACTCATTACAGACAGATCATTGGGTCATTTATGTACTTAACAAATACCAGACGAGACATTTGTTTTGCTGTGAACACCTTAAATCAATATCTTGTTCAACCAAGACGAGTTCACCTAGTAGCTACAAAACATGCGATGAGATATTTGAAAGGGACTATAGACTTTGGTCTATACTATGATGGTAGCCGTGAGTATAGATTATATGGCTACACAGATGCAGATTGGGTTGAAAGTATCTCAGACAGGAAAAGCACATCAGGTAGATGCTTTTGTTTGAGGTCTGCTATGAATTCATGGCAAGAAACAATCCAGTGTTTCTCTTAGCACGATTGAAGCAGAATACATAGTAGATTACTCTACTAAGTTGTGAAGCCATATGGCTTCAGAAGCTGATATCAGGTCTCTTTGACATGAATATGGATACTACAATGATTCTATGTGATAACCATAGTTGTGATGACAAAGAACCCTGTGTTTCGACATAACACATAGAAATCCAGTATTTCTACATACAAGATAAGATGCAGACGATGATATTGTAGATGCAGATGATGGTGATTCAGTATTTCTATACTGAATATAGAGATGATGATGATTTCCGTATTCCCATACTGAAGATATAGATGATGATGATTTCAGTATTCCCATACTAAAGATATAGATGATATTTTAGTATTTACATACTGTAGATACAGATGATGGTGATTTCATATTTCTATACTGAATATAGAGATGATGATGCTTTCAGTATTTCTATACTGAAGATATAGATGATGATGCTTTCAGTATTCACATACTGGAGATACAGATGGTGATAGTTCAGTATTCACATACTGAAGATGTAGATGATGATGGTTTGGATGATGATGTACTAACGAAGCCTCTGCCTCGAGTAGAGTTCGAATACTTTCGAGACAAGCTTGGTGTGGTTCGAAAAGACCTTCCCCGAAAGGGGGAGTAGTGATGTTGCAGTGGGATTGTATCATCCCTGGGCACTTTCCCTAAAGTGATCCGGAGACCTCGGTCTTCGAGAATGAAGAGGGATTGTATCATCCTAGGACATTTGTCCATAATAGATCCGGTGACCTCGGTCCTCGAGAACGTGGTGGGATTGTATCATCCCTGGGCACTTTCCCTAAAGTGATCCGGAGACCTCGGTATTCGAGAATGAAGAGGGATTGTATCATCCCGGGACATCTGTCCATAATAGATCCGGTGACCTCGGTCCTCAAGAATGTGGTAGGATTACATCATCCTTGGACATCATCCTAAAGTGATAGGGACTGATTCTCCCATAATCAATCCGGTGGATTCGGTCCTTGAGAATGTGGTAGGATTGCATCATCCTTGGACATAGTCCTAAATTGATAGGGACTGATTCTCCCGTAATCAATCCGGTGGCTTTGGTCCTCGAGAATGTGGTAGTATTGCATCGTCCTTGGACTTAGTCCTAAAGTGATAGGGACTGATTCTCCCGTAATCAATCTGGTAACTTCGGTTGTCGAGAATATGGTGGGATTGTATCATCCCTGGACTTTAAGTCCAAAAGTGATCCAAAGACTTTTTGTCTTTGAGTCTGATATTTTGATGTCTTTGTCTTTGATGCTGATATTTTGATGATGATGATGTTTCTGATCGAAAGATCAGAGTATGATGATGATGTTGTTGTTGATCGAAAGGCCAAAGTGCTGAAGAATATGTTGCTGATCGAAAGGTCAAAGCGTTGAAGATGATGTTGCTAATCGAAAGGTCAAAGTGTTGAAGATGATGTTGCTGATCGAAAGGTCAAAGTGCTGAAGATGTTGCTGCTGATTGAAGAGTCAAGATGCTAAAGATGTTGCTGATCGAAGTGGTCAAAGTACTAATGATGCTGAAGACTAAAGATTGAAGATGAAGACTACATGATGTTGAAAATATTCCAATGATTTATAGATGTATCACCCTGATGATGTTGATGATGTCCTTTATCTGTCTCCTATTATTGTTGTTGTTGATGTTGTTATAGAATACCCTTCTCGTTAAGGGGGAGTGTTGAAATATTGTAACTTCGAAGAATATTCTATATGTATTCCTTTGTGGTCCCCGATGGTCCTACCGGGAGAACCACTTGTATTACTTTGTACCCCGATGCTCATAATCGGAAGAACTAATAAGAGTCACGAGGCAGTCCCCTATAATTGTAAAGGTGGGTCATTAGCACCCCAGTGTGGTTACTTTAGCCTACATGTGTAACTCGAGCCTACATGATTAACGCGAGCCTACATGACAGATGAGTTAACTTAAGTGAAAGGATGAATATAAATAGAGGTGTAGTGCTCCTCATTTGTAACACACACACTCACTTGAGTAGTGCACTTGTGGAGGAGAGAAGTAGCAGGAGAAAGAGGAGGATCAGGCTTTGATCTCCTTGTTGGTTTTATCTTTTACCTTTTTGGGGCATCTATATTGAGGAAGCTTTTGCTGGGTTTTTCCCTCTAGGGTTTTCCCAGGATAAATTTGTGTTGTTCTTGTGATACTGTTTCTTTCAGTGATCCTGTTTATATGCTTTTGTTATGAAAAATGAAATGATATACTGATGTCTTAGCTAAGCATATGAAAATTTAATAGTCTCCTATATAATTATACATCTTAAAACCTCATGATATTTTGCAGAAGTAAAACCTCCTGATATATTATTTACTAGCATTTTCACCGAGAGGTGCAAAGGAACGCCGAGAGGGTAAAAATATTGAGTATTTCCGCAACTGAACCTTTTTTACTTACCTTGGGAGACTGGAAATTGCATTTTAATAATACTTATATGTGTACTACTAACTAGACTTACAACTGAGTTTTTACCTCAAGACATTCATGACTAAATACATTAATGATAAATTTCCTTAATGATCTTTTTGTTTGGATTTATTGACTTTCGGAATAAATTTTAACTTGTTTTACAACATGTCTTTCTTGATTGCGTTTCCGCTTTCCGAAATCGGGAAGTGGAAATCCATTTCCAATGTTCGGATCCTAGAAGTCCTATAATTTTCAATAAGGAAATATTCCTTTTTCGAATTCCGATTTCCGATATCTGGGTTTGAAAGGTTTTATGAGATTCGCGATTTCCGATTTTGTTGGTATAATATTTACTTTGCGATTTGCGGAAACCGAAAAACTTAAGTTTTGTTAAAGTCATTTGGTGTTTTCCCAATTTCCAATTTCTTACTGTTCGCCTATCATGTATCGGCAATATTGCTTTCAATTTATGATTTATCTACTTTCCTAATTTTCAAGTATCGAAAAATGGAAGTTTCACTTTAGATATTATTGAAGGTTTCTTTCCCGATTTTTGATTTGCGATACGTCGAATCTCGGAAATTGGAATTGTCATTTTTGTCTGGATCTCAGAAACATTTTTGTTTGCTTTCCCGATTCCCAATTTCCGATATTCTGGATCTTGAAAACCGGAAACATCACATCTTTTTCGAATGAATGTTTGTTTCCTGATATCCGATTCCCAATTTCGTAAATCGAAAATCCGAAACGATAAAAAGTAAATCTTGCCAAATCTTATATCCTATCCTGCTGCCTTGATCTCGTTCGTCTATTCATATGAAATCTACGTTCCAGAGCCTTTTGGCCATTTGAGTTGGGTTTTTAAAGATTTGAACTTACGATTATTTTTTACCATTGTTACTCATGCTTTTTCACTCTACTCAGAGTTTTTTTACTGTGCATTTCCTGTGTGTCCCAGCGCCCGGAATCATGACTTTTTGAGCATTTGCACCTGTAATTTTTCACCGCATGATCGTTTTTTTTGGTAAATTTGAACTCATGTCGTTTTTAGACATGGTTGCTAAAATTCAATCAGAGAAGGCATCTGCCACAACCAGGAATACCAGATCTAAAATGGCTCTTCAAGAGAAGAAAAACAAAGATCCCAATGTCGGTGTTTTCGTTGACACCATTGGGCATGTGTCTGACACCTTATATCTGGACTGGTCTAGAATTTATGCTATTTTTGACAATGATGACTTTTCCTCTGTTGCTCGTGACCAACCTGCCTACCTCCAGATATGCAATTCTCAGCTCCATTGCATTGCTTCCAGACCTCCATTTATGCCTTACACAAACCCTGTTAAGTGGGCATTGGACCACGTCGACCCTAAGCAACAAATGCTTCATGATATCGATAATGTCGCTATTGCTTTGTTCCATCCAGATGTGTTTGCTAGGGCTTACACTTCAACAACCCCCAAGCACCTTTTCTCATCGAAATTTTTCAACGAAAGCCATGCCCAACTCAAATACGAAGAAGTGGTGAAATGTTGGCTGGAAAACCCAACACTAGTCATCCTCATTTCACTTTCGACATATCTAGTATCTTGGTTTGGAGAGCCCTTTTCGTTGTTGACCGCCATGTTTTTCAGGTTATATGGCTTACCAAACTATTCCTCATTCAAAGTGCAATGGGTCCCTATGGTGAACCATATCTTGTTTACAGGTGACTCCTTCAACTGGTGCAAAATATGTCGTGCAATTTGCAAGACGAAATTGAAAAATATGAGAAAACCTTGAGCAATCGAAAACCATCTTTCTACATGTCAGGGTTCGTAATGGATGCATTCTATGCGTCTACTTCTTTCCTGACCCTAAATTGGAATTGGAGCGACACATCTACACCCGTTCATAGATATTGCGCTGATATGTGGGATGACAATTTCATCCCTTGGGTTTATGAGCGGTGTGACCTATTTCTTGGGTCAATGTACTTCAAAATTTTCAAAGCTGATGCTCCTGCATTCTCTCGAAGCACTAGGGAACTGATTTTAGTGTATGGCGACTGGTATGTAGGAAAATATTTCTCTTACATAAGGATTTGGGGCAGTAATATAGTCCACCTGCTTCCCAGAATAGTTCCAGACCGAATGGTGCTTCAAGAATTTTCCTATCAGACTGTCATTGATGGGATTTTCCCCAAGTTGACCAAACATAAGAAGAAGTCATGGCCCAAATTTCCTGTGAATATTGGAAACCTTACGCTACATAATCCTGTTCATGCATCCCTGGTGGGAAAGGAGATTTCTATTATGATCTTGGGGGAGGCATCCAAAAGAATGGATGACCCAGTGGCATATTTGGCTAATGTCTTTGCTCATGAGCACGTCAAATTTCAATACGTTCATGAAAATGATCCTGATGATTCCATGTTTCGAGGAGATACCAATTTTCAGGAGGAAATTGGTAAAATAAGGGATCTAGACACCAAGTCCCATCTGTACCAGTATCAAAAGGATCTTAAGATAAGAACTCTTCGAGAAAGAGGAGATAAACTCAAAATAAAACAAGATCTTGAAAAGGAGAAGACATAAAAAGAAGCGAGGGAACATGCAGCAAGCTTTGCTGTTGCTCTTGTTGCTCAACCCAAGGACAAGGGAAAAGGTGTCCTTGAAGGCCCATCCAGCCCCTCTCTTACCACAATGGAAGATACATTGTAGAAAGCGGCAGAACTCAAAAGAAATCTTGAAATTGAGGCAGAGATGACTGAAGTACAGCCTAAAAGACAGAAGATTGAAGTAGGTTCTGAACAGGCTCAACTTCCAGAAGCACCCACAAAAGAAGAGCCCATGCCTTTGATCCCAATTGGAAAGAAAGAGTAGACACTTGTACAAGAAATTTCTACACAAAAGGTAATCTATTTATCTTCAGCTCAGATTACGATTCATGATACGAACGTGGAAGAAGACCCTCAAGATGTCATGACTACCCTTCTGTCATCCATGCCTAATATCCAAATCTTTCCTAGTATGTTAGGTTTATCATCTTCCCAACATTATTTTTTCGAAGTAAATTTCTCATCAATAATGGGAGCTACTATTAGCATGCCCACTATTTCAGTTAACTCACCTATTCATACTTCTCCTACATCCCAAATTCCTTAGTTTTTCCAGGAGGACATTCCTTCTGCCTCTCTAACTCTTCCTCAAAAGGAATATTTGCCTATATCTAATTCTTTTACATCACTCACCTTTACCTCTGCTTATACTCCTATGAATATTTCCCCCCTCAGCATAGACATTCCTTTAAACCAATCCCAAACTAATCCCCTGGTTACCATCCACCACCAAACCATTTCATCATCAGAAGTTATGGCAGATTTTGGAGAAGATGCTGTGGCATCCATGGGCAAATATTATTGGAGTAAAAAGGATAAAATTGTGGTTAAAAGGGGAGCCAAGAGAGCCAGAGAAGGCTTAGACAAACATGTGCTTTTCCTTGGTCAGTTCATTTGGAAGGTAGACACAAGTGATATTCAGCAAGGGGTAATGGACACAACAACTACCATGGGTGTTTTCGTTGGAGCTAATTTTGACTCGGTTTCACAATTAAGTTTGGCTCTTGGTGAAAAAGAGAAGGAATTGCAGAAGGCCAAACAAGACTTAGCGGAAGCAGAATAGAGGCATGAACAATAAATCGACCAATTGAAACAAGAGCATGAAGACAGAGTACAACAATAGAAAAACAAAGCTGAAAAACTCAAGCACCAGCTTGGGAATGCAGACGTTTTGAATTAGCAACAAGCAAGTAAATTGCTCTCATCAATCAACAGTTGAAAGAAGCCCATCTAGCCTTAAAAGCCTCCTGTTTTGTGGATCTGACACCTGAGGATTTCAAATAGGTACTCTGTAAAGTACACCAAGAATTCCGACAATATGTGATAGATTTGTATACTTGTTTTGATGAGATGCAAGGGTTGTACAACAAGTTTACCAAGCATTTTGAAACCCTTGAGGATCACCATGATTGGATGAGAGAAACATACATTGCTTTAGAGCAAGTAACAGGTTGGCAAAAACACATTAAGGAAAGAGATGATGGATTGCCAATCTTAGACAAGTTACAGGTGAAAAAAACTGAAGTTTCCATTGATACATGGGAGGGTATCTGCGATTCAGTTGAAGCTCTAATCAATGTTGGACAAATGGTTTGTGAACAGAGGTGGTCAAATTCAAATAATTTGCTAACCTATTTGAGTTTACCTGTTCTGGATCCTATCAATGAGGCGCCTTTGCCTAATATTCATTTCAAACAAATGGAAAAGTAGTTTGATGATACTAAAGAGTTGATCCAACAAATCAATCAATTCATAGTGCAAGAAATCAAGAAATGGATCGAAGCTCCCCATGCTTCGATAGGTCGGATACAGTTGTTCATCAAAGAATGGAAGAAAACCAGAGAGGAGGAGATTTGCTCCCTAATTTGCAAGACCGAAATTCAATTTAGGAATGCTCATTTTTAGGAAGTTGATGACATTGTGGACCTATTTTCCAAGTGGCGTTCCACCCTTGGCCAAACCTAGAAACTATTTGATTGTGTAATCCCACATTTTGGGAATATTTTCTTTTCTTGTAAGTTTGTAATCTTATTTAAAGAGGGATAGACATTATGTTATTTGGACTTCCTTGTACTTCAGAATTCTACCCATGCAGCTATGTTGGGCAAAGAAATTTCTATCATGAATTTGGGAGAGGCACCCAAGAGGATGCATGACCCAAAATATTATCTTGCCAAATTCTTTGCACAAATTGCAAAGAACAATGTTTCTTGGACTTATTGTGTAAGTTCAAGAAACATTGTTCTTTGAAATTTGTGTGTCTTTAACAATTTGGACATTGTTCTTTGCAATTTTATTTGTTAAGTTGGTCTAAAGTAAGTTGAAAGAAGTAATCTTGATTTGCATGTTTGCACATTAATTAGTTGTTTTCTTTCATTTGTTATATCCTACAATAGTTCTATCTTGAAATCATTATTCATCGTGTTTAAGTGTCCTTATACAATTAGTTAGGAGTCAGTTGTTTTTCAATATTTTTCAGTTTATCCTCAAAGTAACTTTCGATTTCCGAAGCCCGACGTCGGAAAGCGTCAGTCAGAATTACAGAAAAGGCTAAAGTCGAAAGTTAAGTTTTTTGATTCCGGAGTTTCGCACTAAAGGGCGGAAATCGAGAATTCATAAAGTTTTATTACAAACTTGTAACTTTCGATTTGCGTGTTTCGCACTGCGGAAAGCAGAAGTCGGGAATGATGAATATGTATGTTTAATTTGTAAATTTGTTTGCAATATTTTTTTCATTCTTAATTGTAATCATTGTTTCTTATTGATTATATTACACTGTTTATAGATTAATTTTTAAATACCAACTTGTCATTTGTTTGCAATAATTTTTTCATTCTTAATTGTAATCATTTTTTCTTCTTTATTATATTACACTGTTTATAGATTAATTTGTAAATACATAATTTAATATTTAAACAGATTCTGTATTGCAGATTTTCATTTTTTTATTATTTAAATCTTGTTTAAAAATTGCAATAATTGCATTTTCTCTCTGGTTATTTTTCTTCTTCCTGCAGATCGTACCAATTTAGTGTTTAAGTGTCCTTAAACAGTTAGTTAGGAATCAATTATTTTTCAATATTTTTTCGTTTATCCTCAAAGTAACTTCGAAAATCGGAAGTAGAGAATGTCAAACATGGCATCTGAAGAGTATCAAATCGGAGGAATTACAAGAGGTAAATTTTTCGTTTTTTTATTTTTCTGAACGAGAGCACAACCAGCAAAGGTCAAATTCTTGAAATCAATTTTATTCTCTATGTGCTTTGCATCGGGATTTTTTTCTAAAACCGGTTCTAATGGAATAATAACTACTTTGTTTGAAAACATCTTTACTAAGCAATATTTTGAAATGTAGGTAAATAAATAACAAAAAAAAAAATTATATAATGACATAACAAAAACAAAAATTGCGAAAAGAAAAATCAAAGTTTCGATTTCCCCATTCCGCAATGGGGAAAGCCGAAATCGAAAAATAAGATAAAAAAAATATGAGACAAAGAATTTTGTAATTTCTACATTCTGCATTGCAGAAAGTGGAAGTCGAAAATACATAAATTTTTATTACGAATTCGTAACTTCTAATTTCCATGTTCCGCACTGCGGAAAGCAGAAGTTGAGAACCATGAATAAGTATGTTTACTTCCTAACTTTGTTTGCAATAATTTTTTCATTCTTAATTGTAATCAGATCCAATAAGGAAATCTTATGTTTTCCAATAAGGAACACCTTATGTTCCGATTTACGATTCCCCGATTTCCAATTTGCGACATTTGGATTCCAGAAATCTTATGTTTTCCAATAAGAAACACCCTATGTTCCGATTTTCGATTCTTCAATTTACGATTTGCGACATTTTGGATCTCGGAAGTTTTGTATTTTGTTCAAGTCGTTTGGTGTTTCAGGATTTATTTTGTCTGTTTGTATTCTTTCCGCATAACTTCTTCTTCCGCTAAGTCCATCCTTATTTTAGACTCGCTCTACGTTCTTTTTAATCGGCTTGCCTCTAAATTTGGTGGAGATTTTGGCCTCTAGATTGGTATGATTTGTGGAGATTGATGTTAGACAAGAGTGCTTTATACACAATGACAATGTTGGACAAGCTAAAAAAGAACAAAATGCCTCAATAATTAATATTTTCATAACACAAGCAAGGTAGCAAACAAGAGATGAAATGACAAAATGTGAAATTGCTCATTCCTTCATATTCCAAAATCTGAAGCACCAGTTACAAGTCAAAGTATTGGATAAGCCCCAACAATGTAGCAACATTAAATTATTTGTTTAGGCACAGATAGTTTTTGCGTCTTTTCTCATATCTACAATTGGCTACAGTCCACCTAGTTGTTTCTCTGGTTCAGAATTGGCAACATTTTCATTCACCAATCCCATGTCACTCCAGAAACTATAGCCCCTACATCGACAGTAGGACTCTGAACTTATCTTCCCCTCTCCTCCCATTCCATCCTTTGATATCACCATGTTGGGAATTATTTCTTTGGCATCCGTGAGAGGGGAAATAATGGCGCTCACGGGTCGAGTTTTTATTCACATAAAAAACCATAAATGAGGTCCAAATGATATTTTCCTTAGTAGGAGGCCCTATTTATTGAGTAAGTCTTATGAAATGTTATTATGAATTCGGGATTCTCATGATGTATTATATGTATATCTTGGGATTATTGTGATATGTGTATAATTTCTTGATCTCTTGGAGGATGTGAAAGGTCACTTTAACGTACCGAAATATCTTAACGTCATCATAACATTGCCCCTTTTTGCTATAACGTCATCATATTAATCACATAAGTGATCGTCAGCCTCACTTGTTATCAGCCTCAAGTTATCTCATAGTGTGTGGACTTGACATTTGTCACCTCATCAATCCCTTCTTATGATGGTATGGATATGCCCTTGTTTTGAGTACCCATGCGTTCGTACCATATTGCGTATAAACCCTATACTAATCTTCTATTGCTTAATCATTATAGCAATCGTCATTATCACGCAACCCAAACAACAAATCTTTCGATCCCGGGATACAATCTACGCCGTCCATTTTCATTTATCTTAAACCTTTATTTCTAGCAGCATCTTCCAATATATAAATGTTGTTCTTCATAGATTTATATATAATGACAGTTTAGCCGTGAGGTTTTTAAATGAAATAATCCAATGTGATATCATAATATAATGAAAATGTTATGTTTATGCTATGATATGTTATGTTTATGCTATTTCTTTACAGCATTAGCGATCAACTTCTTCATTAAGCTATTTTTTCTCGGCTCTTGTTGATATTCGTCTCGCCTATTATCATGCCCAGCATTAATGAAGTGGGTCTTGCTCTCAAGGTTGACCAAGTTGGTCATCGGTTGAGTTTTAATGTTGGGATTATAATTGATTCGGTGATCACGTCCATCATGAAAAGTGATGGCTAATCCTCTTTGTCCCCTTCTGTTTCCTCCGAGACTGCATTAATTAGTCCCTGTCGATGAAGTTCTATCAACACGTATCGGCTTCATTAGAGGACACCGTCACTACTCAGCTAAGGAAGGATTTGACCCGGCAGTCATTTTGTTTGCTGGTTACAGTGCAATTTCACTTGGTCAAGGATTGGAAGTGGTACAACAATATTTTCTCCCCATTAATGGTTGTCGTGCATCCTGTTGGTTTTAGCATGGTCATGAAGCTTTCTCCCTCATTCTGTTGGGATATTTCTTGGCTAAGTGCTTGGGTTTGGCTTTTGTTTATTGTCCTTCTCTTTTGGTTCGAGTTGTTCTATTATGCTCTGATCTGGGAGTGCTTTTGTTCTTCCCGGATTTTGTTGCAAAAATCGTCCTGTCTGTCTTTGCTGGTTTTTTTTGCATATGAAGCATCATACTATGTCCAAGCAGTGTGGCATGTATCGTTGTGCTGGGAGTGGTCATGGTCATGCGCAATGGGGGGAGCACCTGACAAAGGTAGATGGTTATGGGTGAAAATACGAAGTTGGGTAACACTTCCATGAGAATCGAGTGCCCGAACAACATAGTGGAAGTTATTCGGCCGAATAACATTTTTATTCAGCCGAATAATTAATCCTTTAATCGGTCGAATAATTGATCCTTTATTCGATCGAATAATTTTTAACGGTGGACCGTTTAAATTGATGGAGACATCGAAATATGTGCAAACGCATAGCCGATCGGTAATTTTGACCGGTGGTTCTATGTTTATTCGGCCGAAGAGTTATTCGATCGAATAATTATTCGGCCAAACAAGTATTCAGCTGAACAATTATTCGGACGAATATTGTTTTGACCTAATAACTATTCAGCCGTAGAATTGTTTGGCCGAATAATTTTTCTACATAAAAGGTCGGTTGCGGCCCACATTTGACGTTTTTCGCCTTGCAGTCTCCTTGTCCACCATCCGCTTGCAGTCGCCTGTCCGCCACCCACTTGCAGTCGTCGTCGCCTGTCAGCCACCCGCTTGCAGTCTCCCTGCCACTCGCTTGCAGTCGCCTGTTTTCTTTTCGTCATGCCTGTCCGCCATCCGCTTGTAATCTCCCTTTCCGCCATCCGCTTGCAGTCGCCTGTCCACCACCCGCTTGCAGTCGTCGTCTCCTGTTTGCCACCCACTTGCAGTCTCCCTGCCACCCACTTGTAGTCGCATGTCCGCCTTTCATCGTCTCCTGTCTGCCATCCACTTGCGGTCTCCCTGCCACCCGCTTGCAGTCTCCCTGCCACCCGCTTGCAGTCGCGTGTCCGTCGTGGAGATCCGCCCCGCCTTTCGTCGTCGCCTGTCCGCCATGGAGATCTACCAGCTTCCCGACGTGGAGATCTACCAGCATCCTGACGTGGAGGTCTGACAGCGTCTCGACGTGGAGGTAAATTCTTTTAGCTTTTATTTAGCAATCCTTCAATTGCCATGAGTAAATATTTGTTGTTAGTTTGATATTTCTTTTATGAATTCAATAGCATAGATCTGTTTTTTTCTAGAATACTTTCTATATTAGTTTATTTTTGGATCATTCGGTAAGATTCTAGATTATATTTCAGGTTAGTTTTAAATTTATAGTGAGTTTAGTTTTTCAGATTTAGCAATCCTTCAATTTCCATGAGTAAATATTTGTTGTTAGTTTGATATTTCTTTTATGAATTCAATAGCATAGATCTGTTTTTTTCTAGAATAATTTCTATATTAGTTTATTTTTGGATCATTCGGTCAGATTCTAGATTATATTTCAGGTTAGTTTTAAATTTATAGTGAGTTTAGTTTTTCAGATTTCTTTCGCTCCCCTAACACGAATTACATGGGTATGTGGTTCGGTCTCTAAGGGCCCACATGCTAAGTGTAGTGAGAACACCTGTATCTGAACAGAATGGGTATGGGTTGGATTCCCTATCCATGTATCTATGGCAGATGGAGCTAGCTTTGTGAAATATTGTGTGTAGGCAATAGCTGTGTGTGTAACTGAAGTGACATAAGTGGTTGTTCCCTAGCCTCTGCCTTTGTTGGTTCTGATACTTTGTAAACTTAGTAAATAGGCTATTCAATAGGATATGAGTCCACTGCTTAAATAGGTAGTTACTAAAGAGGATCTTACCTTGGCTTTCGAGCTTTCAAATACATGGGAATCAATTTAAACAACGAAAGAGAGGAAGCATGCTGCTAGGGGGATCATTTTTCTTTGCACACTGAGAACATATTATGTATGTATACTCGCTCCTACTGCACGAGGCTGCTCTGATACGAAACTGTAAAAAGAAAGATTGTCAATTTTTGAAGGTCTTCCACTGATTGGGCTGCTAGTTTTAAATTTATAGTGAGTTTAGTTTTTTCGTCTAAATTGCAGACACCAAATCCTTCTTCAATAATGCCATAAAATAATTTGGTGTGTTCCTCTCTAAATTTAATAAAGTATTTCTTTTTTGATATTTCCATTTGTAATTTCCATGGTTAATAATTATGATATCATATGTTGTAGTTTTTACCAGTATAAAAGTGTTTGAAAATCTATTCTACTTTATACAATAAGAATTTTTACATACTTCACATTTTGTAAATAAACATTGTTTATTTAGTAATTTGTAAATATCTAATACATTTAACATTTTGTAATTTGTTTATTTTCGTTTTGTAATATTTAATAAAATTTGTATGGTTTGTTTAATAAATGTTGTATATTTTGTAACCTGTAAATCTTTCTGTACATTGCACTATATTTTGCATATATTTCATCAACATTATATTCTGTAAAATATTTTATTTATTTCGTGAGATATAGTTCATGTGGACAGAGTTCTTGAACTATGTCCTCAATCGTCACAAGTTTTTGGGGTTATAATTATCAAACTCGTTTATTTAGTCAAACTTATTACCTTACGAGAAAGATTATGAAAAATGAAATTGTAATATTTAAACAATGTACAATTATCAAACTAGTTTATTTAGTCAAACTTATTATTTTTTGTTCTTTGAATTGACTTAGCCACTTTCAATTCACTAACTCTAAAATAGCTAATAAGTGTTGGCTAATAATGGTGACGATTTGTGGTATTATTTTTCATTAGGTTGCAACATGGCAACTTGTGAAACATAATACCATGAATCGTCACCATTGCTTGGCTGAAAACTTGTTATATTTCGTGAGATATAGTTCATGTGGATAGAGTTCTCTGTCCTCGTGGACAGTTTTGTTTGATGATGATATTTACAAGTATGTAGAAACAATTTAATATTTTGAAAAAATAGTTATTGTAAGTGGTTTACTTCATTCAATCACTTAATGAAAATATATGGTACAGTCCAAGCTCTCATGGTGTTTAGACATTTCTGCTTTTGTGTTCATGGAAAAATATGATTTTTTTTAAGTAAAAAGGTACTAGTTTCAAATCGAGAACATTTTTTTATGATTCTATGGAATAATGAAAATATTTGTAGATATAATTTATGTTTAAATTATTAAAATATCAAATAAGTTATTAATTTAGGATTTAAATTAAGATATAACATGTTCATGAATTGATTCCTTTACATAAATAAACGTAACCTTCACTTTGATATTTGACCATATTGGTTCCATTCATTTAAAACATCAAAAACACTTAAAGATTGGCACATTAATTCCTCATACATCCAACAATAAATTAGCTATATTCATTTTAAGAACTGTTAGATAATATTAGGTATATATAGGTCCTTATTAAAAACTTAGTTTTTTTAGTAGCTAGGTCTTTGAATTTGTGGAATTAACATGTAGAATTTGCATATGTTATGAGTTGATATTTGTGTAAACTTGTAGATATCATATCAAATGGAAAGAGAGCAGTTTTCAAGACAAAAGCGTAGGAGGTCATCACATTCTTCGGGAGTTGGTGTCCCAAATGATAATTGAAGGCTATCGACTTCACCTCAGGATTCAAGCTTATTGTACATTTCACATTCATCCGATCATCGAAGAGGTGAAAGTGGTAGAGATGATTCCCCCTTATCCTTTGTGGGTGAACGCCGATCTCGACCTTCTGTCGGTATGAACATCAATATTTTAATACATGTATAAATTGTATTTTTGTGTGTACACGAAGTTTGTACGTGTTTACACATAACTTTATTCGTATTTGAAGCAGAGCATGGTGCGGAAGCGACACGTAGTTTTATAGAGAGGGAGGAAGATCGAGTACGGGAGACAAGCGTGGATGTAGAGCAAGGTTCGCAAGAGGCTCGTCATCCTACACAAGGTGACAAAGGTCGAGCTAAGACGCAATATGTTCAACTAGCTAAGGGTTGTACACCCATTACAACTTATCCATCTGATTTACCGGAGGAGCTCCATGGCAAAGTGGTCTTCAACAAACGACCCTTGAAAGCTGTAGAGCTCACTATGACAAGCTGCAACGTGATCTTTTTGGTTTGGATCTTGCTCCAGAGAAAAAACAAAGTATAGAGATGGTTTTGCAATCATTACAAAAATTCATTGAGGTATACGAGGATCTTGGACCAACAACAAATGGTTTTTTTGACTTGATACAGAGAAGAAAGGCCCAGGTGATGGCTCCAGACAAGTGGGATGTTGTGAAGGAGAGAGTGACCAGAGAACATGCCAACTCAATGTTTAACTTCAAAGAGGGCCTAAAGCGTAAATGATTGAAAGTGCAATATTTTAAGCACCCTGAACTTGCACATCATTTATATGATCGGTTCCTTGTAGCCTATGGTCAGTTGCCATGGAACGATGAGGTTTCTAATTATTTTGCTAGGTTTTTTTATGCCGATTTTTTTTATAAATATGAAGCTAAACTATACTGATATTCATTCTGATTTTTATGGAGTTGGAAAGGGAAGGATATGCAATAAAAAATGTGCTCTTATATATCCCACTAGTCTTTGACCTCCACCTCATATATCTCATCTACCTGGGCTTGTGACTTACAAATCGGAGATGGAGCTCACATCACAAGTTGGGACAACTACAAAGCATAATGTTGCTAAAGGTTTAACTTCGGCATTTGTAGGAGTTGATGTTGGATTGATTCAAGAGAGGGCTCGAGACACTATTCGGCAAAATTTTGTTTACAAAACAAATGATGAGTTAGATCGTATGGGCATTGAAGATATAAAGGCTTATGCCAAGGTTTGTCATGATATAGCTTTGGATGTCATATCTAATGACACATCAAGTATAGGAGAGGTTTATGTATTTTCAATCTATTTACTTTATTTAAATAAATTTATTTTGAATTGGACTTTTTGTTACATTATATCTATGTATGATATTATGCTTTTTTGATGTATATTAATAAATGCATCACGTAAATGTTTATTGGTTGCGGTTTTCTCGAATGTTGAATGAACATAATTTTCGAGTCTCCACTAGTCAAAATGTTGCAAATGTAGAAGAGCATTTTGGAGGGGTATATTTATTACTTACATATTTATATTTATGTGTGAAAGATATTTTATCTTTTTTTTTTTAAATTTAACTATGTATCTTATTGTTAATTTGACTTATCTATGCAGGTTTCTTTAGAATCGAACTTTTTAGATGATTTTTCATCTATTGTGAGCTACTGATTTTATTTTTTTTGTTTTGGTTTTAAGTTAATTGCTTAAGCTTAGTTTTTTTTGCTTGCACTATGATTTATTTATTAATAAAATTTAAATTTTAAAGGAATCAAGAGACCATATTGAAATTGACGGTGAAGATATAGCTTCTCTGATGGATGTGGATATTGGCACCGAGGTAATTTTGTTCATAATTGAATTATTCTCTGATATATAAGTTTAAATAGTTTAAATAATTTTTTACATTCGTAAATTGCTTTTATATATGTTGCAGCTTGGGTTTCTTCGATCTTTTCGAGGCAAAGGGAAGACTCCATTGGAGGATAGTGGTGGAATTGTAAGTTTAATATTTCAATTTTTTTAATTTAATTTAAAATAATTTAAATAATTTGTAAGATTCATAAATTGCTTTTATACATTTTGCAGCTTGGGTCTCTTCCATATTTTGAGGCAAAGGGAAGACTCCAGTGGATGATAGAGAATTTGAGGTAATTTTGTTAATAATTGAATTGTTCTTCAATATTAGTTTAATATTTCAATGTTTTGATTTTAGTTTAAAATTGTTTAAATAATTTATGATATTCATAATCTGTTTTTATACATGTTGCAGGTTGTTATGAGTCCAAGGGAAGACGCTAGCGGAAGATAGTGGTGGACTTCCATTTAGAGAATTATTTATATTGTTATTTTTTTGTTGATATATATATTGTAGTTGTTTTGGACATCGAAGAGCTTGTTTTTTTGTTGATATATATATTGTAGTTGTTTTGGACATCGATGAGCTTTATTTTTGGATTAGACATATGTACATTAAACTCACATGTTCATGATTTTTTTTGGATTATATACATGTACATTGACCTTACATATTGTTTTTTTAATATATACATGTATATTGAACTTACATATTATGGATGTATGTATTATTAAATTTATGTATGTTTGTAGATGTAAAATATTTTCAGTGTTGAGATGTCCAATTTAATGTTAAGAATAAATATGGGAAATGTTAAGAATGAATGTGGGGAATGTTAGGAATGCTAGGAATGTTAGGAAGTTTTGATAGGTGCAATCTAATGTTAAGAATGAATGTGTGTATTATTAAATTTATGAATGTATGTATTATTAAATTTATGTATGTTTATAGATGTAAAGTATTTTCAGTGTTGAGAATGAATGTTAGGAATTTTTGATAGGTGCAATCTAATGTTAGGAATGAATGTGGGAAATGTTAGGAAGTTTTGATAGGTGCATTATAAAGATAGGAAAATTAGAAATGTTAAGAATGAATGTTAGAAAGTTTTGATAGGTGCAATCTAATGTTAAGAATGAATGCGGAGAATGTTAGGAATGTTAGGAAGTTTTGATAGGTGCAATCCAATGTTAAGAATAAATGTGGGAAATGTTAGGAATGAATGTGGGGAAATGTTAGGAATGTTTGAAAGTTTTGATAGGTGCATTCTAAAGATAGGAAAATTAGGAATGTTAAGAATGAATGTTAGGAAGTTTTTATAGGTGAAATTTAATGTTAAGAATGAATGTTAGGAACGAATGTGGGGAATGTTAGGAATGTGCAATCCAATGTTAAGAATAAATGTGGGAAATGTTAGGAATGAATGTGGGGAATGTTAGGAATGAATGCTAGGAATGTTAGGAAGTTTTGATAGGTGCAATCTAAAGATAGGAAAGTCAGGAATGTTAAGAATGAAGTGGGGAATGTTAGGAATGAATGGTAGGAATGAGTGTGGGGAATGTTAGAAAATGTTAAGAATGAATGTTAGGAATTCACTAGCTAGATTCATTCTATCACAAAGGTTTGATCCTATTATTTATGATATTGGAACTTGAATCCAAACTCTTTAATACGATGAACTTGATCTCTTATAAAATAACAAACATCCTTAATTCATGCTTATAGTTTCTAGCTATAAGGATTTATGGCCCATGGAAATTTTTTAGGAGACTTACACAAGCTGTTTTTCATGCTTCAAACATAGAACACGAGCTCAACTTTACTTTTTCATCAATTTGTTAAACCAAATCGAAAGAGTACTTACTATTTTGCTAACAATATGACTCAAAAATGACAAAAGAGTTCTCAACATTCTTAACTATTATGTCACTAAAGTTATGGGATAATCATGCCACTAGCAAAAATTATACGAATGTACTATCAATACACACATAACATTTTCTTCACCATACCATTCACGATCAAATCCTAGTAAGACATCCAAGGTTCATAATGTTGAGAATTTTTGAATTCAAGGGAACCCCAACATTGAAATATTGCACATTTAAATCATATTCCTAACTCACATCTTGTATTCACAATCAAAGTTTAGATAATGGCCATATACATAACTAGAATATTATCTCTCATCATAGAACTTTAATTTATTACTTGCCATTGGCAATATGCCTCTGCCTCACATGGAATATTTTTTATTACTAAGGTAACATTAGCAACTTGATTCCTTAAACGTGAGTTTTAATGTTAAATTTAAAATGATCATTTAGCTTACTTCAAACAAAATACAAGTTCAAGTGGAATTAGATTAACAACTTTCATTCCCATAAATTGCTTTTAAATCGCCCAGTAAACACAATATTTAGCACTCTTTAATATACAATGTATACAATGTATTTACCACTCTTTAAATTAACTGGTTGTACCTTAAGGAAACAACTTCAAAATAACAACCAAATGGTTGAGGAATGTTTACAAGCATTTCATATACAACCTCCTCTAACATTATTGAATACTCTTATCTTATATTTAATTGTTTTCATTTTCCATAAGTCATAACATCCACCATGCAAACACTCCTGTAATTTGCACTATTAAGACTAGCTATGATTTATAAAAACTTACTAATTCTATTTATACATTTTTCTGAAAATTATAAATAATAAAAACATTTTTATGTTAGAAATGTTAGGAAGTTTTGATAGGTACAATCTAAAAATAGGAAAGTTAGGAATGTTAAGAATGAATGTGGAAAATTTGTTAGGAATGAATGTGGGGTATGTTAGGAATGTTAGGAATTTTTGATAGTAATGCTAGGAATGTTGATAATGAATCTTAGGAAGTTTGATATGAAATGTTAGGAATGTCAACAATGAATGTTATGAATCCTATATAAATGAAACAACATTTGACATGTACAAAAATGTTGATCATTTCATTTTTGATATAGTTAAAAACATCGCAATGGAATGACGTCCTCAATTACCCGTTCATGGTCATATTTGGACAGTTTCCATTTTCTATTTTTTAAGTTTTTTTTCGATGGAACTTGTACCAATTTGATTCGAGATGCACTTACTAAATGACTATACTGACAACATATAACATCAAATTCATAATCCTAAAAGTAGACATAATTTTCAATCATATGGGTTTGCTGCAAAAAATAACTTTTTAAAATGATGGATCCTCTCTCGTATGTAAATCCGTTGTCATCGTAGTCCTCCAAAAACTTCATCTTTCCTTGAGTGCATCACATCAAATCACATTTTACATTTTCGTTGATGTCTAAAGGTGCAACCACAGCGAAAACATCTCATGTGCAAATTACAATTGGCGTTAGAGTTTTTAAGTCAATTAAATTGACTATATACACATAAGGTGATGGACAACAATGAACAATCAACAAGATCATTACCTTCTCTAACAAGATCTGAAATTCTATCGCCACCAGATGATATTGCTATTTCTTCTTATTCTAGTTCTTCTACGCTTGCTAGTATCATTTTCCCTTTTGGATTAATCTCTATGTATTTCCAATTTTTTACGTAGTTGTTCATTATGTTTTCACAAACTTATGTAGATTCAACATTTTCAATGTAAATATGACAAAAACATGATTGCTTTCTACTATCAAATGCAAACATGTTTTGGAAGGATTTTGTTTGAATAGAGTGAAGTTCTCTAGTCCCATGTATGGTGTTAGCCTCGTATGGTATTGATCTATCTATATCTTGGACCCCAACAAGCCAAAAAAACCTACATAATAAATGATAAATCACAAATGACAAATTTTAATGTTAGTGTACATATACTTCAATGTTAGTACATACATTTTTTAAAAGTGACAATTAATATAAATTAAAAAAATCATGTACATACCTGTGCACATCTTTTGATTGTTGACTACAATCATGGCTTAGATGTGATTTACACCATTGGACAACCTTTGCAACTGAATGGAATCGTCTAGAAGAATGGTTCATTTCCCATATTTGAAGTGCTCTTTTTACGCATGCTCCTGCACCATCATGTTCACCTTTTCCATGTCCAGTTTCAGAGAAATTCCAGCGATGTTTAATGTTCAGTGCTTTATGAAGTCGACATAACCAAAAAAATGATCGTGAAGATTTAAATTGTCTCGCACATCCATCCGACCATATCCAATGTTCATTTAATTTAACTTCATGCCTTTTTAGTGAATCATAGAATTTTTTTTCAATACAATGTTGAACAAAATGTGTATCATTTGTATGATTATCGCTGATATAAAAGTGATATTCTTTAATCACATCTCGATTGTCACACGTGATTTCAATGCCATCAACATCCTATTGAGAATGTCTATATAGAAAATGGACAAATATCGAAACTTGGTCAGAATGATAGTATTCACTTTGAATCTCTTTTTGTGCAGCAAATGTGTAGTTTTCTGCAAAATCAACCACAAACAAAATTGTTTCAGCTGGAAAAATTTCACAGGAATGTTTGAATTTAAGGTCTTATCATCATGCTCTATGTGAATGCTTGGTGTATTTATAAATTTCACTTTCAAATTTCTTGAGAAAATCTGTCACACATATTTTATCTTCTCGTAAATTAATTCTTTTGGAATGTGTATCACTAGAACTTGTAGAATAATTGATGTATTCATATCTTCTCCAATCAACGGTTACATTTAAAAGCGACTGATCATTATCGATAGGGTATTTATTGTGGAATAAAACAAGATTTTCACAACGATGACAATGTTTTCCATTGACACATTTCTTATTATAAAATACTTCATCGTGATTTCTCTCACATAGAGTTTGAAATATGAATTCACGTATTGTGGGCGGAGGTGGTGAATTTGTCCAAAACATTTTACCAAATTCAAGAAACATGTCGTAATATAATTGAAATTGCACATGATAACGACAACATGTGTCATGCATCTAATAATAGGTCTAGCATACCATGGTTTTTGTTGCACAAATGTAGTGACTTACATATTAATTCCACGATGATCCTCCTTGAATTTATTGAACAATTGTACTTGTATCATTTTCATTATATGTTTTGGACAACTTTCATATACATTTTGTGATACTCTTTGTCGTATCACATCCCTTGAATTTGGTGAAACTCGAGCATGTGCCAACCAATATTTCTGTACAATATCTTTAACACCTTCTCCCATTCTATCTTTGTAAGGTTGTCTACAAATAATTGCCCAGCAAGCAAGTTCATCATTTTCATCTATTTGCATTTTGAATTTGCTATGTTTGTATAATGTTTATCTTGAGGTTCCAACTACTTGTGCTAGTTGTGTTGTCAAACGTTTTTGTATAGTACTAGCTGAAACAATTGCTGTCTGAATTGCTCTACATGCAGCACTGGTATCTTTTTTTCTGGATTTTCCAAATTTTTGTATTACATCACCTATATTTTCTATCACATTATGTTTCAGTTTCGACTCTTTTGTCGCCTTCTAAATACCCAATAATTACGTAGCACCTTCTAACTTCTTGGACATCAATAAACATCTCAAAATTTGCGCTTGTCCTGCTATTGAACAATCCTTGAGAATATCATCGTAAATTTTTGTAGCATGATATCATGCAACATGTATGGTATTTTTTCTCCATATTTGTCACAATCAATGTCTTCTAACATTTCATCATCAATTGTGAAAGTACCTATACATCAAGTTAAATTTAATTTAACATATGTCCAAAAATACAATTCAGTATAAAAAATGAATTTGGAAAATTCATGATATATACATACCAGGTCCAACTTCTGGATCTTGATTTTGATCTTCAATATTGACTTCATCAACATTAGTATGCAAATTACTATTTGCATCTTCAACAATGGTCTCTTCAACTTCAATTTGTTCTTCTTGTACTCTATTTTCAATTTCCATTTCATCAACAGTATCATGTAAATTTGTTCTTATATCTTCAATAATTCTCTCTTTCGTTTCTGCAACCCTTGCTCTTTTGGCTCTATTTCTAAGTTTTTGTTTTTTCCTATTGGCATCGTCATCACGTTTATGATCACTCTTTTTTTGAGGGTTTTTCTTATTGCCCATGATTGTTTAATCTCCTTTGGAAAAACACCTTGGAAAAAAATAAGAACACCTTGTAAAGAAATCTTCTTTGTAAAACCATTGAAAAAAAAACACTTCTTTGAAAAAATACTTTGAAAATAAACCTTCTTTGAAAAAACAACTTATAAAAATATTTTGGAAAAAAAAACTCTGCAAAAATACCTTGCAAAAAAACTCTTTGGAAAAACCCATTGCAAAGAAATAACTTACTTTGCAAAAATACCTTGGAAAAAAAAACTCTTTGAAAAAACCCCTTGCAAAGAAATAACTCCGTTGCAAAAATACCTTAGAATATAAAATCTTTTGCAAAAGTGCCTTGAAAAAAAATTCTTTGAATGTACCCCTTGGAAAGAAATAAGAAGAAAATTACATTTTTGCAAAAAAAACTCTTTGGAAAAACCTATTGCAAAGAAATAACCTACTTTGCAAAAATACCTTGGTAAAAAAACTCTATGAAAAAACCCCTTGCAAAGAAATAACTCATTTGCAAGAATACCTTAGAACACAAAATATTTGGCAAAAGTGCCTTGGGAAAAAACTTTTTGAATGTACCCTTTGGAAATAAATAAGAAGAAAAATACCTTGTAAAAAAAATCCTTTGGCAAAAGAAATATGCTCTAAAAACCCCTTCAAAAATATTTTGATCAGAAATATGCGAAATGAAAATGTGCGAAAATAACATATGCCAATGAGATTTCTCCGCAAGTTCACTCCATAATAGATGACTGGGAAACCATGCTGGTAAAAGACAACCTTGCTCGTGATATTGATGGTGGCAGTTCCAACCACTATTGGATCGTTAAAAACATGATGGGCTCGCTGATGCCGGAAATATAGGCCACATGGAACCATACTCAGAGTTCAATTTCACAGGCTAAAACCAAAATTGTGGAATTAGATTCGGTCATCACCCACAGAGATGTCATGGCCATTTGGAAAAGATTAGGCATGGGACTTGACTCCTTGTGTGATGGGGGTAGCAGCAGTGTCTCTATGGCTCCATCTGGTTCAATGAATGTTGGCCTGCCTCCTACCATGCCTCCTACATCTATGGTGCCTCTTCCGATTTCGACCACCATTACCCAGCTTGCTAGATGAGTTCGTGAATTTGATGCTTCTATGGGAATAACGGCTCCCCTCCCAGTGAAGCCAAGTGTACCATCTTCAGATGAGAAACTATTTAGACCTTGTCCTATCATTGAGGAAACATAGGACATGAAGGACCCGACTGTCACTACCAGTGATGCTAACCCATGAGCTTGTTTCTGTTATGTTTCTCTTTATATCATTTTCTTTTGTTTACTTCTAAGTTTATGTTGGTTTATAGTTTTCAAGATCTCTTAATAAACATTCTTGCATAATAATTTTGTGCGTAGCCCCCCATATATCACATGGGTTATTGTGTCTCTTTTGAATATCTCTATAATTTTGTTTAAACTTTACCTAGGCAGCAGACTCCATTTGCTATATAGTTTTTATGCTCTTTACACTATTACTGTAGAATTTTGTGCTTTTGACGGATTGGGGTGGTTGTTAGACCACCAATCTCCCTTGAACAGAATTCTCCATTATTCTGTACTTTTTGTATAGTTGATTAATACCAATGCAGACTTACCCAAAAAAAAATGAAGTTTAAGATCTTATATATCTAAATATATTATTTCTGTTAATAAACTTAAAGTTTAAAGATCCAAAATACATAAATAGCTTGATTTGGGTATATGAAATTTATTTAATGATCCAATAACAATTATTTATGTTAAACATGATCCGACATCAAGATGATTGAATGCATTTACTGTTCATTTATTTTAATAGATTGTTTAATAAGAATTTTCCGAAAGTCGTAATCGAGAAATAAGATACAAGCTTCAACTGGAGACCTAGATTTACCATAAACATTGGTGGCAAAGAGAAAACAAAATATCTTACAGAAATCCTTGCAAAAAAGGAAAATTAAAGCTATTTCTATTATAATTCTATGAGACAAAGACTTTTCTGATTTTCGCATTCCGCATTGAGGAAAGAGGAAGTCGAAAATACATAAAGTTTTATTATGAACTTGTAGCTTTCGATTTTCGTGTTTCACGGTGTTGCTGCCTAGAATAGATCCCCAATTTGAATCATCAAAATAGGGACCCCCATTGAATAGCTTGTCTGGCCCTTCATCACTTAGGGTAATTATCATTAGAGAGAATTTGAGGTAAAAAATAGGACTCCTAAGAGATGTACTACAAAAATATAAGATATATTAAAATATTATGAGTTAGAGATTTTATGGGGTAAGTATATATGACAACTCACCTCCTACACTACTTTTTATACACAATATAAATAAGCATGGTTGAGTTACTTTTCTAAATTGACTATAAATAAAATTAATAAAATAACTCTACAATGATGTGACTAAGATTCATTGTAAATTCCCAAAAATTTATTGTCCTTTAGCATTTATTTGTCTTGAACTTGTAAATGAAATAAAACAAAAAAAAAATATTTTTGATAGTTATTTTTTTAATTTATGTTGACTTTTTATATTTAATACATTCCTCATCAATTTAATTTTAATGTGATATAATTGAGATTTATTTACATGTAAAATTTTAACAATATTATTATAATATTTACTGCATTATTAAAATAAATTAATATCAAAATCATAATTTTTTTTTATATATTCATTTTATTGTAAATAAATGTTATAGTTAAATTTCTTATAGAAAATAATATAAGACTTAATTTATTTTTAAATAAATTATTAAAAAAATATTTATACATTATGAAAATATGTCATATTAATATATAAGATTTTAATGTATATTGTTTTTAGCAATAAAAAAGTTATGTATATTGTATTTTAACAATAAAAAAGTTACGAGTAAATAATATATCATATTAATTAAATAAGTCAACACTGGTGTATAAATTCTTTTAGTTTATTAGTTGATTTGAATGTATATTAATTTTTAGCAATAAAAAAGTTGTGAATAAATAATATATCATATTAACTTAATAAGTGAATGGTGGTGCATAAATTCTTTTAATTTATTAGTTGAAGCGTAAATTATTCTAATATTTTTTTTATAGACAAAAATAAATTATTAAAAAAATATTTATACATTTTGAAAATATTTTTATAATATAAGTACTTATCTAAGAAAATTATTTCCACTCCTTGCAACTAAAAAAATTATAAATACAAAATATATATGTAAAAAATCAATGTTACTAATTTGCTAAAAAAATGCATCATAGTACAATTTTACACATTATGTTATAATTTCAAATTAAATATAAATGGCTTAATTAATTTTATTAAATATTTAATCATTAAAATTTTAAAATATTTGTATTATTAAAACTAACATAATAATATTTATTATAATTATTATCATAATGACATTATTATTAATTAATATTTAACAAGTTATAACAACATAATTTACATATTATTCTATAAAATTAACTATTAAAAAATTATAATAATTTTTTTTTTTGTTTTATACATTCAAACCTGTTATAAATGAATGTGTGTGTATATATATAACTCATCCATAATTAATATACATATTTCATATTAATATTATTCATGAATTTAATTTATATACATAACTAACATATTTTTTCCATATAAATATTATTCATGAATTTAATTTATTTTAAAAGTACAAGATTATATATATATATATATATATATATATTAGTTTGACATTATGATATTAAATAAAATTGAATGAATATATAATTTAAAATTAAAAAACATGAAAATGACTATATTATTTTATAAAAAAATGTGAAAAGACATTTTTAGAAATTATGAGTACTTTACTTGAAAATGACAATAATATTATTTTATGAGAAAGTGAATTGTGAGTACTTCACTTGAAAATAACAATAATATTATTTTATGAGAAAGCGTGAAATGACTTTTATTGTGAGTACTTTACTTTATGACTTAAAAGTACTTGTACCACTACCTTGGTTAACTATGGGTTTTCATTCACCATAGAAAATGTGACAAATACGCATTCTTAACTCATGCAATGCCACCTCAACCATGGGGGATGATGTCATATACTAGAATGTAATTGGTTGATTTTTATAGTATATTTTGGTCCTTTTGAGGCCCAATTTTTACCTCAAATTCTCTCTAATGCAAGTTGTAAGTTCTTGTTGTTTTTGTGTGTTTTGGATAAATTTCTTCAATAAACATTGTTTTATTTTTTATTTTTCAGCTTTCGAAACCTTGTTTATATAATTTCAAACCTTTGTATGGAGTTTTCGATTCCTCGATTTCCATTTTCGAAAGCAGAAATCTCTTTTTTTGGAGGTATGTTGAAGTCTGCATTTCGATTTTCAATTTCTGACATATCAGATTCCAGAAATGCTATGTTTTCCAATAAGGAACACCCTATGTTCTGATTTCTGATTTCTCAATCTCCGATTTATGACATTTCAGATCTCAAAAGTTTTTTCTTTTAAATAAAGAAATGTCAAAGTTCCTATTTCCGATATCCGACCTTCGGGTATCGGAAACCGGAAAACTTCGGTTTTATTAAAGTCGTTTGGTGTTTTGGGATTTATTTTGTATGTTTGTATTCTTTCCACGTAACTTCTTCCTCTGCTAAGTCCATCCTTATTTTAAATTCGCTCTACATTGTTTTTGATCGGCCTGCCTCTAAATTTGGCGGAGATTTTGGCCTCTAAATTGGTACGATTTGTGAGACTAATGTTAGCTTGCATATTTGTATGTTAAGAAATGAAACCCCTTTTACCTATGTCTTTTTCAATCATCCAAACTTGGTTTCATGCCGTATATCGACCTAGTCAAATGGGCAGTTGACGATGCAAGCCCTAAACAACGGTTTTTTAATGACCGGTACTGGAGAAAGACAATGAAAGACATATCAGGAAAGCTTTGTAGTTTTGGAAAGATTGTAATGTTTTGCAATTGAATAAAATAACACTATTACTCATGTTATGTTCTATGGTTATTTATTAAATTTGTTTCATCAATTTTGAATTATTCCTCTATAATTGTGGTATACTGATCATAGGTTTCTGATGTATTAAATGTGTTGATTTATATATTGATTTTGCATTACAAGCTTGACATATGAAATGTACATTGAAAAAATGTATTTATTTAATTTTCACACTCTTTTACTGTAACTGATGAATGGTTATAGATTCCTAATACTAATTTGTCAATTAGTATCACTTCATAGTATAGTTTTGTATTCATATAATAGTTTGGATAAAGCATTGCAATTTTATTGTTGATTTTTATTTAAAGTTCATTTTAGCAAATAAGAGTTGATCTAAATTTTTTATATGTTGAGTAATTATTTCTTTATATATAATAATTGTCCTACTTAAAAACTTTCATAGTGAGTGTCTCAATTTCCTGAGACGATTTAGTTTAGAATGCAATTATTTCAAAATTTCTTAGATGTTTCTTGAAACAAAAGCAGATCTCTTACATCAACAAGTGACCAAATAAAAACAGTACATCTATAGAGCAAACAATGAGAAGCTTTAACCACAATTTGGTTTTAAAGACTTTGAAGCAAGTAAGCTTTCATCTTGTTTCCTATGTTGGACAAATCGATTGTCTTGCATTCGAGAGTATCTGGAAAAAGAGAAAGGTGGAGAAATGTGAAGGCCTAAAAGAGATGTAACTCTTGATATTGCAGTGAATGTAATCCCTTGTCTATCAGTGTTTCCAATATCTATTGTAACATTTTATAGGGTCATACCTTGGGCTTTATGAATTGTTAAACCCCATGCCATACGAATTGGTAGTTGCCTACGGGATCCCTTGTTATAGGAGATATTGGAACATGAGTAGGATTAGAAGCATCCCATAAGGGTCCTTTGTAATAGAGGAATTAGACAACAACAAAAGATGGTAAGCTAGGAGGTTGTTCATTGGAGTTGTAGACAATGTCAATGACTTTTCCAAGTGAGCTGTTAACAAGTCCTATTTGAACCCATCAATTAGCAATTAACATGACTTGTTGACCAATAGTAAGAAGGACCTTTAATGGAAATTGTTCATCATCAATGGATCCGTGGGAATGTTTGTTGCTTTCTTCTGCAAAGCAATGTGCAATTGGCATATTAAGTTGTTTCAACACGTGTTTGTTGTGCAGTGCAACAGAGCTATTGGTGGGATACAAGTGGATAGATTGTTGAAAAGAAATATTTTCCACATCTAAAAGGCAAGAGGTTGTTCTTGTCATTAGGAGTGCCAAGTCTTCAAAAATTGGTGTTGCATTTCGAAGGTTTAGAAAGAGTTGGCGAAAGGCAGTTTGAGAAGGGTTATTTCCTTGTTGTCGAAAAATCGTTTTCAGCGTGATAAAAGTATCAAATGTATGCCAGAGAGTCATTCCAACGGAAGAGCCTACATACATGGGGATGTCCTTTACAGGAGGTAATTGTCTGAAGTCACCAACAAGGATTATGGAACAACCACCAAATGGGATTGTACAATTCGAGGGGAAAGATTGATGTAAGCGTGCATCGATTTGAGTTAACATTTTTGGTCCAATAAATCTCATTTCATCTATGAGAATATAGAAAATATGGTAGAGTTCTTCTTGAAGTTTTGAAAGGGATTGGCCTTCAAGGGGGTGCACTTCACCAATGGGTATTTGAAGAGTAGAATGTTTGTATATGCATGTATGTTAAAAGAAGCAACACCAGTTGGAGCAAGGAGAAGAAGTGGGCAGGCACTTTGTTCAGATGTAGTTTGCAGTGCAGATTTCAAGCAAGATATGAGGTAAGATTTCCCGGTGCTTGCAGTGCCTTGAATCACTATTTTGAGTGGTTGAGATGGTGTAGTGTTTCTAAAATTGGAAATGAAAATATCAAAGGCTATGTGTTGTGTGGAAGACAAGGAATCAAGCAAATTGGACAACGATAGGGTGTCTTCATGCAGTTGGGTGGACAAGCAATTGAGGTCAATGAATGATGTTGATGTTTCATGCAAGTGGGTGGTTATATTGTTATGTGTCCAATTGTGATTTTTGTCAAAATCACGATGTCCAAGCGTTTCAAGGTCATCAATTTGGATGTTGTTTCCTGGTCGCATTTGAGAGAGAAGTTCCCATTCATCCATGGTATGGGACAACAGAAAGGTAATAGCATCAGAGTTTGAATCATCGGATAGAGGTGTGGAGGGTTCTTCTTGTGCACGTTCAACATGCCACACAACATATGTGCCTTTAATGTGATGCCAATGAAAAATAATTTCAAAAGTTGTTGTTCCAATATCTTGAGGGATGGAACGAAAAGGTTTATATAGAAGAAGTTTGCTCCAACAAAATGGTTTAAAAGATGAACAATCAAAGGGAGGAATGGAAATGAATTGTGGATAGACTCTAACAATCTTGTGACACAAGTTTTGTTTCCATGGGTTTTTTTCCTATTAGGAGAGAAAGACCAAGAACGAGCAACTTCAAGTAGGGTTAGATGTTCAATACCAAGGGGTCTTTGCATGTATGCAAATATGAAGGGGGGGGGGTGTTGGAGGGGTGTTATTAGTGTCATTAGAAACATGGAAGAAGACACTTTGACTAACATTTAGGGAAAAGAAGTGACGGATAAAAAGTACAAGAGGAAGTTTTTGGAGCATGTGACATGTCTCTTGTGCACTAATGTCTCGTTCTGCAACTGTTTGTGCAAGTAATTGTTTGATTGGGTGAAGAATGGGGTCATCACTTGGTGCCGCATGTGTAAGGTGAGAGAGAATTGCGTGGTAGATTTCTGATTTTGGCTCTAATTTTGATGCATACTTTGAAATGTATTTGAGGACAACATGTCTAGAAAGAACAGGTTGGCAATCAACATTAGCCCACCATATTGAAAGCATGGTAGGGTTGTGAATATTTAGAAGGGAATAATTTATTGTAAGATTGTATGTTTTATGTCCATTTGGATCAATGAATAATGAAGAAGTAGCTTGTAGGTCATACGGAAAACCATAGAGACATTGAATAATTGTTCATTTTTTGCGAAGGCAAGTTGATTCTGAACATCTGGTGTGCCTTTGAACACAATTTACAAGTTCTTCATAGTCAACTGAGTAGTTTGATGCAAATATGGATGGTGATGCAAGACTGCATGGATCATTTGTAGTAGAATGATGTAACCTAGATGTTGACAAGTGGGAATTACAAGGATTCCAAGTTGTAACATATGTGTAAAAAAAAATTGCAGCTTCAACTACAAGAACATCTCCCCATTCTAAGGTGTCCATATTTGGAGCATTTGCCAACCAAATAAAACCATGAATGTGTGTCGATCCTCTATGCTGCCATTCATACCTGCATGGGAGGAAAAGTAATATATTAGAAATTAATTGTATAAAGTGAGAAATACAAAGAGAAGAATAAGAAGGAAGAGATGGTAGAATACTTGCACCAAGAATCCGTTATATGAAAACATTTTTCAAGCACCTCTTGAAGAAATGTTTTGAATCTATTGTACATGTATTGTGATGTAATATGTGGATTTGATATGATGTTGTGAACCTTCCATTGGTAGTCTTGAGCTAAACCAGCAGGACATCTAACATGCATTAGAGCATGCAAATCTGCCCATTTTGTGTCAACTGCACTAACAGTAAAGAAGAACGTTGGTGTAACTTGTTGATTGATCATATTTGTCAGTTCAGCTCTACTTTTGTTCCAATACGAGTGTGTTCCACGTAATGAAGACCCAAGTATTGCGACCTGCTCACCAATTTTCTGATTAGGCATGTCTTGCAATTGGTTAACAAGCTCGAGTATTGTCAGAGGTAATGTATCTTCAAGATTAATTTTAACAAAACTAGAGGTAGTAGCATTACTCCGATGACGCATAATTAGATTGTATATGTAGTACCAGAACTGAGGATGTTGGCCAAATCTGTTGTCATGATAGTGAATTAGGTGAAGTGCATATTTGTGCATATCAACCTAATGAATGCGTGGTTGTTTAAGCATTGCTGCACATGTGGGGAACAAAGTTGGAAAAGCCATGGAAAGAAGGCCTTCTGTGTTGTACTCATTGATAGGGGAAATGCCTATAGGGGGGGAATAAATGGAAGGTGGTAGTGGGATATTTGGTATGTGTAACAACTGTCTAATTTCTTCAACCTCAGTTCTAGTATTAGTTTGTGTTGAAATAAACAAGGATGATTCTAATTCATAGGGTTCAATGAATTTGGTGGTTGAACTGTAGAGGACAAGCTTTGTTGATGAGATAATGTAGCATTTCTATTAACATGTGGAATCCAAGGTGAAATGTCTATTGAAACAAGAGGCAAAGAATCTTGCAATTGGGTTGACCTATACATCCTTGTAGTATGGGTCGTTTTCCATTTTGTATTGAAGGGAAGCAATAACACATGTTCAACTAATAAACAGTTCATATGGATTGTTTGTGGAGTTGCATTTGCAAACAACAATGATGTCAAGTTCTGATATTAAATGGGGTAGGTATTTGGCAATATTGGAAATGTCTTGGGGGAAGTAGATAGTATGTCCAGAATATTTTTATTGACTTCCATGAGAATCTGTAACTTGTAAGATTGGGTTAGCACGACGAATGAGTATTTCTTCAACTTGTGTAAGTGTTGCAAGGACAGGTGGTTGGATGCCTAGGTCCATATTGTTTTCCAATGAAAATCAACAGCCTTTTAGTTCTAGAATACAATGAGAACAAGTGTACGCATCATGGAACTTTTTCGTTACAATACCAGGGTAACATTCTTTGCAAATGGAGCAAACATGCATATCAGCTAGTTGGTCCATTTTTTTACGAAATCATTGATGTGCATCATTGAGGTGGGTGTTCAATGGATTTAGCATAGGTGATGGAAGTGAATCTCTCTTGGAAGGTTCGGCAAGAGAAATTGAAGAAGACATATCCACAGGTAGATGAGCAGCTCTGTAAAGAAGACGTTGCTTCTTATTGTTTCTATCTCTATTCTATGCATATACAACTCTTCTTCATGCATTGGCTTGTTCATTGTCATGAGTTGGAATAGTTCCTACAAGAAAACCGTAAAGTTGTTAAAGACTTAGAAGCTTTGATTGCTGTCAGCGACACAATTTCTATATGTATTAACTGCAAAAAAATATAGATATAAAGCGGAAGATAAAAGAAAATGTTAATTGATTGCATATTGGGAACTTAGAATGTACCTTAAAATAATATATACAGAAGAACAAAGTGTATTATGAAAAAAGGATATAAGAAAAAAAAAGTATTGTTCTGTACAAAAGAATGAAAACTTGTGCTATGAAACAAGAGAAGAAAGTTGTTTATTTAATAAATAAACACAATGTAAAATTAGTATTGTATTCAAAAGTTACCATATATGTTGCATCAACAATTTGGGTAAAAAACGTTAAGTGATAGCTTATAGAGTTGAAGTATGAGACTGCAAAATAGAAATGCTATAAGGAAGTTAAAAAAAAGACCCTGCTATGTTGAACTATGAAATAAGGACTTAAAATAGACAATTGAAAGCATTCATTACAGACAATAAAGAATATGCTTGTGTATCAGGTCAAAAAGCCTATATATTTATGTATCCATATGAAATTGTAGATTATGTGTTTTCAACCATTACAATTACAACTTTTAGGTGTGCAATTTTGTAGAAGGTCTCTGTTCTAACTGAAAGAGTAAGAAGTAAATGTTTGTTGCAGATCCTATTGAATAATTCAACAATTGATGCTGATTCAGTTGAGAGAAGACACAGGTCTTTTGCATAGATTCCCATGTGTTGGTTTGCAGCATCATCAAAATCTATCACACCATGAAGGTATCCAGTGACATCTTCTAAGTCAACCTTTAGTATGTATCAATAGTCACATTCAACAAACTCCCCATCACATTTACCACAATGCCAAATGTCTCCAACTTTGTGGGAAATATTTTTCATGCATTGTATACCATCAACAAAAAAAGGACATGCAAGGAAATGAAAGTCATCCATGTTAACATTTGTGATGGTTGCAACAAAAGAGTACCAAACAGGTTTTTTAGATGGTTGAAGAGTTTGTAGCTCATTGATGGTAATGATTTTACGAGGAGCAAAATGAGAGGCATTGATTTTTCAGCTCAAAGATGGTGATGCTAAACGAAATCCATTGTCATGAAACCATTTCTGGAGAACTAAATTTTGTTCAATATTTGGATTTATAAAATAGTAGTGTTGGAGATAGTGCCAACAGTTTTTCCATTAAAATCTGTAACACGACCACCTTTGATTGCTATAGCTGGAGGAGTAGCTAAACTGCAAAGGGTGGCAAGATTGGCTCCTTGAATTTGGCAATGCTCTCCCCAAAGTGTTATGTTAATACTATAGCCTGACATGTCACTGACACCAATGGTCCTCCTAACAGTCTCAACACCATCATGTTTTCGTATTGTGGATGTAGGTGAAACTGAAATGACAAGTCCAACAAGGTCAACCATGAAATTTGTCAGTATAGTTTGAATCTCCTTAATAGTTTTAAAGTTAAATAAATATAAAGGTATTAAGGGGTATTCATATAAGCATGGTTGGATGATTGAGGAGGAACCTAAGAAAATCTCATTATGGCTTTTCAAATGGTTGAAAATTAGATTGGATGCTTTGACTGTGCCATTGATACTATGTACACTATTCCTATTTGTATTTGGTCATACAAAGAGAGTTCTAATTCATTGAATGCAAATATATGTATTTCATCATGTGAAGCATTAACAAGGTCAAATCCAAACACTTTTCCAGACCCTCGTTGGTTGCCATATTCATGTATGTTTGTCTTGGCAGTAACTCGGCCTTGAATGTTCCAAAATTTTCTAGAAGAGGAGAGTGATGTGAATGGGATAGTCAATGCAGCCAAGCCAGGGTTTTCATTTATTGAGCTAGGGTTGAATGGAACAGAGAAACTACTCTACGAGGGAGAAGGTACAGGTAACTGGTAAGGTGTAGGATCTCCAATAATTGTTGCATCCACTGTGACAACTTCGAGTGCAAGCAATGCGATAGTCCTGTCAGAAGTAGTATATTAGAGTTCAATGGGAGAGAAAAACATTGGATGCATGAACAATGTGAAATTGATTAAGTGAGAAAAAAGAATGAGGAAATTAAACGTACATTACATTATGTACAATGTTGCATGTACATTGGGTAAATTTGATTATAGTTCATTCTTTTAGCTGTCCATTTTCTACAAGACCACTATATATAACTGGAAGCAATAACTCATGCTTGTGAAGGTCGTCTGAGATAGAAATTCAGAACTGAATAGATGATGAGTTGAGTGAGTTCACTTGGTTTAATGAAGAGACCTGTACCAGCGGGCAAAGATTGACAGCACCATGTAGCAATAGTGAAATAGAATCTTCATTTAGCATAGTCTCCATAACGTGATGGTTATTTTTTCTTGTGGAATGAAACAGGGCATAAAAAAAAATAAAATTGCAATGTAACATATTCATGTGACCTAACTAAAATGCATATATAAAACAAAACATTAAAGCTCGGATTTCCGCGTGAGGAAACCGGAAGTCGGAAAGCATGAAATATTATATGCGGACATGTAAATTGCGATTTCCACTTTCTGTTTTTCAATTTATTCAAAGAGAAAAGCGGAAGTCGGCAAGAAAGAAATTAAAAATCCAGAATCTAACATTTCGGATTCCGAAAATCCTATGTTTTCCAATAAGGAACACCCTATGTTTCGATTTCCGGTTTTTGACATTTCGTAAATCGGAAATCCTATGTTTTCCAATATGGAACACCCTATGTTTCGATTTTCGACATTTTGGAAATCGGAAATCCTATGTTTTCCAATAAGGAACATCCTATATTCCGATTTCTGACATTTCAGAAATCGAAAATCCTATGTTTTCCAATAAGGAACACCCTATGTTCCGATTTCCAATTCCGCAATTTTCAATTTCTGACATTTTGGATCTCGGAAGTTTTGTCTTTTGAAATAAATAAATGAAACCAAAAAACTTCCTGTTTCCGATTTTCGACCTCCGGCTATCGAAAACTAGAAAACTTCGGTTTTGTTAAAGTCATTTGGTGTTTCACGCTTTATTTTGTCTATTCGTATTTTTTCCGTGTAACTTCTTCCTCCGCTAAGTCCATCCTTATTTTAAATTCGCTCTGCGTTCTTTCTGATATGTCTACCTCTAAATTTGGCTGAGATTTTGGCCTCTACATTGCTACGATTTTTGGAGACTGATGTTAGCCCGCATATTTGTATGTTAAGAAATGAAACTACTTTTACCTATGTATTTTTCAATCATCCAAACTTGGTTTCATGCCGTATATTGACCTGGTCTAGTGGGCAGTTGATGATGCAAGCCCTAAACAACGGTTTTTCACTGACCAGTACTGGAGAAGGACAACGAAAGACATATCAAGAAAGCTTTGTAGTTTTGAAAAAAATGTAATGTTTTGCAATTGAATAAAATAACACTATTACTCATGTTATGTTCTATGGTTATTTATTAAATTTGTTTAATCAATTTTGAGTTATTCATCTATATTTGTGGTGTACTGATCATAGGTTGTTGATGTATTAAATGTGTTGATTTATATACTGATTTTGCATTACAAGTTTGACATATGAAATGCACATCGCAGTGGGGAAAGCGGAATGCAGAATCACTACCCAAGTTCTATTTACATAAAGAATTTTTATTATACTTTCTTCTTACTGTATTTATAATTGATTTAACTTGTTTTTTTAGTTGAATAAAAAACTTTAGTTTTGTTAAAGTTGTTTGGTGTTTCATACTTTATTCTGTCTGTACGTATTTTTTCTGCGTAACTTCTTCCTTTGCTAAGTCGATCCTTATTTTAAACTCGCTCTGCGTTCTTTTTTATCAGTCTGCCTCAAAATTTGGCGGATATTTTAGCCTCTAAATTGCTACGATTTGTGGAGACTGATGTTAGCCTGCATATTTGTATGTTAAGGAATGAAACCGCTTTTACCTATGTATTTTTCAATCATCCAAACTTAGTTTCATGCCGTATATCAACCTAGTCAAGTGGGTAGTTGACGATGCAAGCCCTAAACAATGGTTTTTCACTGACCGGGACTGGAGAAGGACAACGAAGGACATATCAAGAAAGCTTTGTAGTTTTGGAAAAATTGTAATGTTTTGTAATTGAATAAAATAACACTATTACTCATGTTATGTTCTATGGTTATTTATTAAATTTGTTTAATCATATTTGAGTTATTCCTCTATATTTGTGGTGTAATGATCATAGGTTGCTGATGTATTAATGTGTTGATTTATATACTGATTTTGCATTACAAGTTTGACATATGAAATGAACATCGCAGTGGGGAAAGCGAAATGTGGAATCGCTACCCAAGTTCCATTTACATAAAGAATTTTTATTATACTTTCTTCTTACTGTATTTATAATTGATTTAACTTGTTTTTTAGTTGAATCAACTTCATTTTGTTAAAAAAAAAAACTATTATGCAAAAAAAGAAATAATAAAGTTTCATATTCTTGAACATTTAAATCTGTCAAATTGTCGTAAATCTAAATAAAAAAATGTATTGAAGTCCCGCATTCCGTACTTGGGAAAGCGGAAAGAGGACGAAGATTATTTTTCGAACAAAAGCACCAAAGTTTCTATCTCCGCGTTCCGCAATGCGGAAACCTTAAGTCAGAAAAATGAAAAAATAAAAAGGGACAAAATCTTCTCCACCTTTGCATTCCGGACAACGGAAAGCATAATGCGGAAGGCGGAAGTGCCCACTGTTATAGTAGCCTTGTAGCTTTAGGCTGAGTTCCTTACCTAAAACAAGTGCATCATAAAAACTAATACCTATCATTTTATTAACATAGCATGAGTATTACACCATTATGAAGCCAAATAACCAATACAAGTCACAGGCCTTTTGCAATAGAGCAGGAGCCAGAGTCAATTAAAACAAAGCAAGGGTGTTTCACCATCTCATAAGCAACATTTTCATTTAGCAAAAAAACTAATACCTGTCAATTTTTTTACAGAGCATGACATAACCAATACAAGTCACAATCTTTTTACAACAGAGTAAGAGTCATGTTCAATTAAAACAGAGCAACGATGTTTCACCATCTCATAAGCAGACTCAATGAATAATTAAAACAATTAAGAAGACCTAAGGAATACCTGCAAATTTAACGAGGTGCGAAAACCTCTGTTGGAAACTCTCTAGTGTAAATGAAACGAAACAAAATCAATATAAGCAAAGCAAAGGCAAACAGTAAGAAAAAGTGGTTACCTGAATACCTGTTTATATGTGCAAAGCAAAGGCGGTGCAACAACAAATGCGGTAAATCAAGTATTGTAAGAAGATCTTGGAGATCATCATAAGAGCCAAAATGAAGATATAGGCCCATGTTTGAATCAAATGACAACGTTTATTGCATTAATGGAGCAACAATGCATTAATGAAGCATTAATGTGGATGAAGGGACATGGGCAAAGTGTATTCCATCTACTGAAGCAGCAGTGAAACGAAACCACAACGAAATTGACCCCACAAACTGAGAGCCTAAAGGTAGAAAAGCCCTAGAGAAAATTAGTGGTTACCTGAAGGCCTGTTTATATGTGCAAAGCAAAGGCGGTGCAACAACAAATGCGGTAAATCGACTATTGTAAGAAGATCTTGGAGATCGTCATAAGGTGAAAAAAAATGAAGATATACGCACATGTATGAATCAAATGACAATTTTTCTTGTATCAATGGAGCAACAATGCATTGATAAAGCATTAATGTGGATGAAGGGACATGGGAAAAGTGTATTCCATCGACTGACGTAGTAGTGAAACGAAACCACGACCAAATTGACCCCACAAACTAAGAGCCTAAAGGTAGAAAATCCCTCAAGAAAGTCTTAGCCTAAGCCCAGATAAAATGCTAGACCGAGACTTTCGCAAAATCTTGGCAAGGGCTATTTCGAATTGAGAGAAATGAACTGTAGTGAAGGACAACGAAACCCTATAAAAATCTTTTTTGCCAGGATCGGTCGTGTAGGACAACATATAGAAGTGTAGTGAAAACACGCAAGCCACATGTCGCAAAAACACAGTAAACACCAACTGAGAAGAAGGATCCACAACTAAAAATCAATCCATGAAGTCCATCAATCCATTCACGCGCAATATCGGTCGTAACACAGAGGACACCTGTGGTCTGTGCGACAGAAGTTCCGGAATTGAGATTGCAGAATCAGGGACCCAACTGAAGTGTACCAAAAAAACTAAAAATGATCAGCATACATAAAAAAGGTAAGGACAATCAATCAATCATGCGCAGCAATAGCTGTAATAGGCGGCCATTTGGTCAGCATGGGAATTATTTATTTCCTTTGAGTGGACATGTTTGACAGGGAAACCGAAACACAACTCCTGTTCAGTCTCCATTCGCTAAGACAACGTGACACGTGTCGAAATGTTAATGGCTAGGGAAACGAGGAATCTTTTGAGATTGCGTCTTCATTGTGAAAACACATACGGCATAAATATTTGTCCATGTCCATACATAGCTTGGAACTTCCAACTCTTTCATTATAATGTTAATTTTATGAATTTAAAACTTTGAACATGCAGATTATCAACGTGTTTGAATTTCTTTCCAAAAGTCATTTCGTTTGTTTTTATTATTTTGTTTTTTTATATTTTTATATATAAATTAATATATACAAATACAATCCTTTTGATTACTTTATTTTTAATAAGAAAAAGTTTAATTGTGATTTATTTTTATTTAATAATTTAATAATTTTAAAATAATAAAAACTTAAAAAAAATTATAATCACAATTTCTAATAAATTAAAAAAAAAATCCATTTTTTTAACTTAAAACTTACAATATAATAATTATTTGAAATTGGATAATCTAAATAATTTTAAAATAATACAAACTTTTCAAAGTAAAATTTTATGACCAAAATTCCAATAAATTAAAAAAAAACCATTATAACATCTATCAAACGTACTACGTGTTGACTTCATTTGTTTTCATTACATAATTTTTTAAATAGTTTTAAACAAATGAACAACTATGACCAACCCTTTATTGATTATTACACTCTAGGTCAATGTCTTGACATATTGTTCTAAACGTATTTAATAATTATTACACGCTAGGTAAATCTCTTAACATATTTGATATATACTTTTTAATTAAACAAAAAGGTAAACAAAATTATTGCAATTATGTTCATTGGATGTAGTTTTAGTGGTTGGGAGGAATAATTGTTACCATCCCCACCCACATTCAATTCTCGTAAGTGATATGATGCTCTTGTGAGCCCTTGTATAATGCTTGATAAGCTCTTGTGGAGCCCCTTTGTGATAAATGTGTTGATGATGTAAGATGGCCATACCTTAATTCATGTTTGAATAGTAAGTGTTGGTATTTTCCGTGGAATAGCCCCTTAACAAATGGTGAACGACATTTAAAAAAAAAATATTGCAATTATGTTTGAACAACACACAACAATACATCTCGCCACTCTCCATTGAAGAATGGTTCTGGTACAAGGACAAGTCTCAGAAGAATATTTCTACTATATGGAAAGCGATCATCTTCTCTTTCAGACTTATTAGTGACTGGATTACATGGAAAATAGGCAACGACAAAAGAGTTCAGATTGGGCAAGACTCATGAATTGGTTGTACAGATTTCTTGCAATTTCCAGATGGAATGATTAACTCCCTGACTGGCCATGGACTTATTTATCTTCATGAGATCCAAAAGTATGACAACAACACTCTCTTTAGACAATCTTGGCTCTCTGTAGTTGAATTAGACATTAACGACCCGGAGAGACTAATATGGGACAGATATATATAGTCTCTAAGTATCAACAATGTCTATCTCATCGACAAGGAAGATGTCATGTTATGGGCAAGGAATGCAAAAGGTGGCAATTATGTCCACAAACTTGGATATATGGTTCTTAGAGAGGAGGAGGATATACCACTTCCCGGTTGGTGGTGCAAGAGTATTTGGTGACTACACTATCCATACAAGATAAATATTTTATTTTAGCTGATACTCGAGGGTAAGGTCCTTGTCTGGGACGTATTGGTTCACAGATTCAAAATCAGGTCCATTAGATGCCCTCTTTATGAAACTGTTGTAGAAAATATTGCTCACACTTTTATTTCTTTCCCATACATATTGGATATGTGGCGTCAACTAGCTACACACACTGGTGTTCCTTTCAATTGGAGTGGTACTGGCATCCAAGAAGCATGGCATTCATGGTCAAATAAGATAACATTTCACTATTATGTTGCGCTCCCTGTCTTCATCATTTGGGGTGTATGGATCACCAGGAACAATGATATCTTCAAATATGCTCACATTCCATCTCAGATTTATGCTAGTAAATGTCTTGACATCTTCAAATATTTTCCACAATGTGACCCTATCAAGACTCCAAGGATCATCCAAGATGTACTTATCGATTATCCTCTACCTAGGGCATTTGTGGATGGAGCTTCATAGGGTCGGCCACAATTTGGCGAACCTGGTGGGATTATTCATACCGCATACTCTCATTGCTTCCATTTTGCTGCAGGACTCGGTGTTGTTACGAATAATCACGTCGAATTTGCCTCAGTCAAACTCTTATTATCTTTTGCACACTCACTTGGGATTCTGCACATTCATATTTATGGCGACTCTAAACTTCTTATTGACTCCCTAAAGCTTGGTAAGCCTCCTTGGAACATTTTCTTATTACCTCTTTACGAGGATATCATTTGGATTAGTACACTCTTTCAACGGATCTCCTACATGCACATTTATTGAGAATGCAACATAGAGGCGGATCTACTCTCCAAACAAGGTCTTCATTTCCCTGCTAGAACCATGAAGAAATGGAAAAAACTCCATGGAGTAATCACCTCACTGAGCAGGTGTTAGTTATGATCTTTTTTTCCTGTACTTATGTGATATTTTATCTAGTAAACATATCTCTTTCATGTTAACTAAATTTATACTTTGATTAGTATGCCAATAAAAGAAAAATTACAAGATCTATAAAATGATATATATGTACTGCCTCTTTTGATGATATTAACTAAACACATACTTGCTTAATCATATACAACCTAGTGGTTATATAAACCATATAATTTTATTTTAATAAAATCGTGATATTTTTTTATGAATTTTTTTAATTTTTCTTTACTCTTTTTAATAAATGTCCTCACATATTTGTTAATATTACATTAATATATACTTGTTAAACAATTAGAAAAAATATTTCAACTATTTTGAACATCGCACAACAATATAATTTAATAGTACTTGCTTTTAACATTTCAAAGATTCTTCCCCATTTCTATTAGAGATGAGAGATGCGTGTAGGAATTTTGACTTTTTAGTGTACAAAATATTTTATTACACGTTATTAATATTAAAGTAAATATACAAAATATTACAATATCAAATTTCCATTCATGATTTACTTATACTCATAAGTGAGTTTCTTTTGTTGCCTTTTTATTGTTATTTGTCTCCATCTTTCTTTCTAATGCCTAAACTTTATTATAATTTACATATTTGTGTAATGTATTAGGATTTGCTTCTGTGTGTTGTTAACACCAGGGATAATTTTAGGGGCGAAATTTAGCCCATGGGCTATTTTTAGGGGGTTTTCTCCAAAAAAAGATTTGCCATTTTGCATTTTTTGAAACCCTGTTTCGCCCAATTTTGATAGGGTAAAAATTTTTCACCCTAAAAATCGCCAAATTATTATATAAACGATATAAAATCCTTGGAAATTAAAATAGTTTTTGAAAAATATCGCCAAACATTTTATAGTTGTCGTTTTAAGAATTGGTAAGATTCGCCAACATTTATACACTTTTAAATAAGTATGGTTCCTTAAAATCATCCCTGGTTAACACACTTTATTAGCTGTTGGTTCTTCATTCAACTTAAATTTACTAGTTGTGATTTGTGTTAAACTTTCCCCATTTACTAACATCAGTATAGATCCATTTAAAAGGGGATGTATCGAGCACCGAGAGAGATCAAATCTCTTAAGATGCAAACCTTTTTTAGAGTGGAAATGTGTAATCTAATTTTTATGGTTTTAGTTTATCTAATTTATGTTGTTTTATATATATGCAATTCTAAATAATTTAAATTTAATTTAAGCATACAAGTTATTTTTAATAATATTTTATTATTTTTTATAAAAGACATGTGTCAACTCTACGATGAACACGAAAGGAGTTACACATCTCTCTCCTATTGGGTTGTAGAATGCACCTCTTCAGTGCAAAAATCAACATTATATTTTTTGAATATATATATTTATAAGAAATCCTAGTACACTTTTTGAGTGAGACCCATGACATCAAGTCACTTTTTGAGTGAGACCCACGACATCAAGTACATTATAGAGGCAACTAGCCTAGGGACTTAACCCTAAGACATCTTGCATGTAATTCACATTACTAAACCACTCAAGCTAGCCCATCAGCATAATTAACATTATCTACAAATTAATTGGAATTCAATATTCATATACAACAATATCATGAATTATTCAATAAGGATTCATCTACATAAATAATTATTATCGAAAACTCATACATTACCATTCCAATACAAAATTAATTCATTACCTATTGATTTGAAGAAATAATAAAACAAAATATAAATGAAAATAATTCCACACAGATAATTATGAACATTTATACAATTTCAATTTGGTTTACCCAACCAGTGATTGAGGAGCGATGCACTACCCACCACATGAGTTTCTTGAGGATTCTTATTAGTTTTTCTAGATCTTATTAGCTTAGTTAGGATCTTTATTTGAAATAACAACAAGTACAACAACATGCATAAGATAGAACATATACACAAGACACATATTTTCATCGAGGAAACCATAAAAGAGAAAACCCCGCAAACTTCCTCAAATAGTTCAGTCACAAAGATTGTATCATAAGATGAACAAACCCGGTAATAAGAAGCCTTCAACAGTCTCTCCTCCTTGTCTTTCTCTCTCTACTCATGCAAACTACATGATTGGGGCCGACTTCTTACTTGAATAGGGTCGACTTCTCCTAGAGAGACTCCAAAAATACATTGCATGGTGTTACACTGGGGACTATTTCCCCAACTTACAATGGAGGTTGTACCTCAAGGTCCATACACAATAATGACATCCCAAAAGGAGGAAAACACATCTCCGATGGGGGTACAACAACATACAATGATAATATACATCAGAATATCTTCTGAAGTTACAAATACATCAACACTCCCTGTTAACTAGGAAGGCGTTCGCTCTCTTCCATAGTCATCAACACATATGGTTCAGTCATAATCACAGAGTCATCATCATAGTTGTTTCCATCATCATTATCGATCATTGAATGGTACTATATGTCATAGGAAGTTTCTATAGAGCCAACCCTTTTTCATGCTGGATGTAGGCCTAGTCCTCATCCAGGTCTTCATCACATCTACGACCAAGCCATCGTGTAGGTATATTCCATGATCTTCTTTACAATGCCACAACAAAAATCTACGTCTCCTACATTTATCTTGTCGTATCCGAATCATCTCTTTTGTCCTGCACAAAACAAAACAAAAACACACAGAGCACACCCCAGATGCAGACCACCTACGTTCTATCAACATAGGAGCATGTTAAGATGTCACCAAGGAAATCTTGCATCTACCACTATGTGAGAACCACCCAGGAGCACACCAAGTGCATTACATCTCTCTATGGTGAACCTATGTTCTACCTACAAAGTAGAACTTCCCAAGTGCACATCAAGTTCCTTGTGACTTTATCATCTCCAACATGCTAACACACACTGTTATAGTTGATTTTACCACACCAGGTGAATCACACTTGTATGGCCTTCCCCTGTCCCTCTGTAGACTCCTCAGACCCCTTGGACCATTTTTTGTCCTTTGATGTTTCCTAGACCATCCCTAAAAACATGTGAAAATTGCTATACCGGACTTTTAACCCCTTATCGCGTATATATGCGGGTTTGACCTCTAAAACCGCGTACATCGTGATGTGTACAAAAATCCAAATCCTTTTGGAGTTTTCCTTGACATGGATCCAATTCACTCTTCTCCTGGCCTTCCATATGCCTTGAGATCGCTTGGATTCGACCTTTCATTACCCCATTGAAAAGCTATATAAGGAACCCTTTGGATACATTGAAGGCATAAGAGAATTGAGAGCAAAGAAACTATAGTCCATTGTTGTCGGAACTTGTGCTTGAGTCTGCATCCCTTTGTCCCTTGGAGCACTTTGGTGTTCTTCCCAAGCTTGCCTTTTGCTTGTGAGCTTGCTATCGAGAGATGGAGGATTGAGGTGGTGGAGGCCCAAGTGGGGGATTCAGTTTATCCGATTCGCAGACGTACCGACAGAGGTTGTATTCATTGTAATCTCTAATTTTATATTAATAGAAATATCTTTTCCTGCCCAATAATGTATGTTTGAATGAATATTTTATCCATGGATGATTTCAAATGCTTATACGTTGTTGATTATATATGCTGGAGTAGATCTAACACCAATATATATAGTATGCTTGTCTTGTTTACTTATTGTTGAGGAAGTGATTCATCATTTCAAGCTGAAGTTGGAAAGCTCAACGGGGATCTACTTCAACCGTCTGGAATAAGGTACAAGGTTTGATCCTTTAGTGTTATATATTTGATTTCTCTTGCATATTGGAAAGGATTGATTTCTGGAGTCAAGCTGTCTGTTGTGGTACCCCAAGCCATAGGAATTTCTCTCCGTAACAGAATTGGCGACTCTGCTAGGGAGTTCCTAGTAGTTTTTCTTTGGGGGTTTCTATCGGCATTCAATGACTTTGAATTGCTCTTTTTTCTCTGTTTTTGTGTCAGGTCTGGGGGCATGTTAGCCTGGTAGTGCCTGATTGGTGTGAAGTTGGTCTCAGCTTGTTTGTTTGCCTTTATTTTTATGCACTTTTCGTCCTATACGTGAGTTTTTAACTCACAGTCGCGTATATACATGGGTTTCATTTTTATATCCGTGTACACATGCGGGTTTACTGCGAACAGTCGCATATGCCCTTAGTTTTGTCTTCTAGAGGAAGATTGATTATTGCTGGGTGAATTTTGATGATTGCTGAGTCTCCTTTGATACTGCTAGAGTCTGTATACACCTCTGTTTCTGACCAGAGATGATTTTTTTAGGGTAAATTTTCTTTTTTGAAGAATGTTCTTGTCATTGCATTTTCAATTTTTTGTTTTGGGATTAGTGCATTAGATTTATTTTATCTTAGTACTTTGCTTGAGTGCTGCTTGATTGTGCTTGAAGATTCTAGGGGTTGT
>LPNX011058283.1:114946-184086 GCA_001517045.1 Pseudotsuga menziesii | reverse complement strand
GAATATAATAAATTCAAAATTTCTTTCCAATAACCTAATTTGCATGAACTGACGTAATAGAATAGGGTTTTGCACCTGATAAGCTCGATTGAGCTGGGAAACCACCAGTTGAGAGTCCAGACGGACTTCAAGCTGGGTGATACCACGTGACAAAGCATCCCATAGAAGCTCAATGACAGCCCTATATTCAACAACATTATTAGAAGCAAGACCTAAGCAAGCGCCTCTTGCGGCAACTAGCTGTCCTAAGGGAGAGTAAATGACCCACACTGCTGAAGCTAGATTACAAGTGTGGCGGCTGGCACCATCGACGAAACCTAGATACCTCTCAGAAGACATCTGCAACAACCAGCAGATGGTATAAAAACAAAAACGACAAACTAATGTACATAAAAATACATACAATAAAATACAAGAAAAAGTGCTAAGCCTAAGCATAGTACTTTTTCAGGTAGAGCCCATTTCTAGGCTTAGATAGCTTGTTCCCATCAAAATCAATTAACTCATATGCACCCTTCTTTAAGACCTTCGACACGACATAAGGCCCTAACCACATGGCCTTGAATTTTCCTGCCCCCAGGGGTTCTTTGTCTTGGTCCCAAAGCAAAACAAGTTCCCCCTCAGAGAAAATCCGAGGTTTGACCGACTTATCATATTGATTTTTGACCCTATTCTTGTGAGCTTGATTAGCAATCAATGCATCTCTACGTTTTTCATCAAGGTGTTCTAAATGTACCAAACGTTCTTCAAGCTCCATCGTATCGGGTAACACATGAATAGCTATTTTCAAAGACAGGATTTCACATTTAATCGGGGTAACTGCTTCCACTCCATGAACAAGTTGGAAGGGGGAGAAACCCATAGCGGTTTTTACATTAGTTCGGTACGCCCAAAGAGAAGGGTATAGCATGATGTGCCAGTTAGAATGGGCTGCATCAATTGTACGTTTGAGGATAGTCTTCAAAGTCTTGTTTACAGCCTCAACCTGACTGTTTGCTTGTGGATAGTATGAAGATGAATGTTCTTGTCTGAATCCAAGCATAGTGGGCACTTCCGTCATCATGCTATTTTGAAAATGACTACCATGGTCAATGACAATCACTTTGGGTATACCAAACCGTGCTATAATCTGATTGAATACAAAGAAAGATGTTGTTTCCCTGTTGGATTTAAAAGTAATCATTGCCTCTGCCCATTTCATAAAATAGTCAATAGCAACAATAATATATTTATGCCCCCCAGCTGAGGCTAGGTTGCATGTCACGTAATCAATCCCCCATTTCATGAAGGGGCCTACCGAGATAACTGGAAACAATGGAGCTGGATGTGACCGCATTTTCCTGGTGTAAAGCTGACAAGGATGACAGCGCTTCACCGCTTCCACACAATATGTGAAGATCGTGGGCCAAAAATAACCGGCACGTAGTATCTTTTGGGCCGTTGCTAATCCAGATAAATGACCCCCAAACACTCCACTATGGGAATCATTCAAGACAATCTCCGCTTCCTCATAGGTAAGACATCGACGTAAAATGGAATCTAGCCCTCTTCGATATAATGTATCTCCTATGATGAGGTAGTTCTTAGCATGAAGGCGTAATTTACGTCGTTCCTCCAGTGAGGAAGCTGCAAGATACTTCAAAGTCTGGAGATATATAAGTATATCCCCGTACCAAGGATCAGAGGTGGATATCAAGAAGATATGCTCGTCTGGGAATGAGTCATCTTCAACGACTACATCTTCTTCAGTAGGAAATTTTGCTATAAGCTCATAAAAAACTAAGGACTTTTTAGACTTAGCGGACTGAAAATCTAAGTCAAACTCTTGGAGAATGACTATCCATTTATTGAATTTTCCCCCAACAATCCGTCGAGACAAAACATATTGAAAAGGATTCACATCCGCCACTGCTGTTGTGGTCCTCAGTAAAATGTAGTGACGTAACCTCTGAACAGCATAGGCAGCTGCCAAGGCTAATTTCTCAATGTGGGAGTACCTGAGTTCAGGTCTGGCCAAAGCACGGCTAAGATAGTAAACAACATGCTCTATGAGATTATTTTCCTCCTGGACCAGTACTATCCCAATGGTCGACTTGGATGCGGCCAGATACAATATAAAATCCCTAGAGTAGTCTAGCGGACGCAGTAAAGGTGTCGACAACAAAGCTTTTTTCAATGCCTCAAAAGCAAGTTGTGCAGTTTCATCCCATACAAATGGGGTGTCCTATTTAAGCAGGCACATGAAACCCTTGGTAATCTTGGCATAATTAACGATAAAACATTGAAGAAAATTAGACTTCCCTTGTAGGCTTTGAAGTTGCCTGATAGAACGAGGAGGAGGCAGATTTACGATGGCCTCTACTTTTAATGGATCCACCTTGATGCCTCTATTAGAGACAATGAACCCGAGAAATCTTCCTGACTCAACATAGAACACGCACTTGTGGGGATTCAAGCGGATCTTATAGTATTTGCATCTCTCAAATATCAGCCGTAAGTGATATGGATGTTGAATCCTCTTACGAGAATGTGCAGGTAGATCATCAAGGTAAGGTTCGACAATGGCTTTGATATCATGGAAGGCAAAGTTCATAGCCCGTTGAAAGGTTGCCCCATCATTTTTTAATCCAAAGGGCATTTTTTTGTATGTGAAGGTACCCCAAGGACAAATGAAAGCAGTCTTATGTTGGTCTTTAGGTTTTATTTGAATTTGGTTGTATCCGGAGAAACCATCCATAAATGAGAACACTTCACTTCCTGCGCAAGCATCTATAATCTGGTCTATAAATGGTATGGGATAGTTGTCCTTAGGATAGGATTTATTCAAATCTCTGAAGTAAGTACAGACGTGTATGGTCCCTTGCTTCTTATCAACAGGAACAGGGTTGGATACCCATTCTGTTAGAGCTATGGGATAAATAAAACTAGCCTTCAACAGTTTTTCAACTTCGGCCTTCACAGCCGCCGCTTTATGCGGGTTAACAGGTCTTAAATTTTGTCGAACAGGTTTGGCATTAGGATATGTTTGGATCTCATGTTTAACAATCGATGGATCAATGCCTGGCATCTCCTCATATGACCAGGAAAAGACATCGCTGAATTCCTTAAACAAGGCAGTATAGATAGCAATCTCTTCAGGAGAGCAATTTGCACCTATATATATGTTTTCCACGACATCAGGATTTACAGAGATGGAAATATTTTCCATATTCCCCTTGGCAAACATTCCTTCCCTGGGTAAGGGATTGATGGGTGTAGAAACATCATATGACAGTCTCATATGAAACTCTTGATTTTCTATTCTGCTTAGCTCTAGAAGAAAATAGGATCGATGGTGAAGATATTCACAGATCTTACCACGTCCACTCATGGCTTCCAAAATGGCTTCATCAGAAGGTAAAACCATATCTAAACAGTCCGTAGAATGCAAAGAGTTTTCCGCCCATGCGGGCAAATAGACTTCTTCCAGGTCCTCCGAGACTGTGAGAGGATCCAGAATGGAATCAACAGTGGTTTGAGTGATATCCTGGTAAGCTACTTCCATTGTCGATAAGGGCACTTCTGGTTCATGGGGGGAAGGGAGAACCCAAGGATCAGTCCTATCAACAACCGTGGCTATGGACTTCCCCACAATAGTAGAATCAATATAGTTAATCGGGGTTGGAAGATCAAATGTGCTCATTAATGACGCATACATTCCAGCCCCCAAGCTCTGTGCAGTAGGTTTGACCTGATCAACCAATGGCACAGTGGACTCATTAGACTCTAAATGGCCTTTTCGAGTAAAATCAAGTTGGTCAACAGTAACGAACTTTCCTTCATGTAGAAAAAACACTACCCAAAAGATGACCGATGCAATAGTGGACATGGCATAAGTCCATTTTCTTCCTAGGAGTAAATTATAGTCTAAAGGTGCATAAATCACTTCCACCTCAACAAAAACTGCTTTCCCTGCCAGCTTAATTTCAAAATCTGGTAGGATACCATGCGGACGGAATGACCTTCCATCGAAAGTAGTAAGTATAGTGTTTGATGGGACCAACTCTGGGGATTCGAGAGATTTCCAATAGGACAAGGACATAACACATGTAGAAGCACCCTCATCAACAACTGCCCTTCCAATGGTCTTTCCACCATGGATGACATCTATTGATAAGGCTACATGGTAAGGTAGGCAAATTTTAACATCAGACAAATGAAATTTTGCCATGAGACTCGATGAGTCCATGCTGCCTAAAGCTGCTAAGAGGGCATCCCGTTGGGCGGGACAGCTTTGTAACACCTCTAAAACTGACATTGCACATAGGGTTTGGGCTAGATCTTCAACCACGAAGTAGTTTGAAGCAGCTCTAGCATTAGGGTTATGCAAGGTCTTCTTGAAGGCACCTTTCGATATCTTCGGCATAGTTTCAGCAGGATTCTCGATCGTGAGAGGGTTAGAAGTTTCACCTATAGCCTTACCCTTCTCAGAAGTCTCTTTCTCATAGTTTTTATTCCTAGTCTGTAACAGAGTCAAAGATCGAACCATGTTGATATAGTTTGGGTTAGGGGCATTTTGAGTGCCCCCTGCTACATTAGAAGCTGAAGAAAAGTTTTTCCCTTGGGGAAACGGATCCTTCAGGACAACCGATTGTTGAGCTTTAAGCAGCTTCTGGGCTTGTTCCATAAGGGGACAAAGGTGAGTAAGGTGATCCTCGTGGCACAACTTATATGGGAATTTAACCTTCTTCTTTTCTTTCTTTCCCCCATCAACACTATTCGCGGGTTTCTGCTTGTTTTGGTTTCCTCTCCTTTCTTTCCTCTCTTTTTCTTCCCACCAGGCTGCTGATTGCCCTTCTTAGAGGTCTGTGCAAAAACATTTGCACTTTGGGGGGAGGGGGAAGCCTTTGCTGCCTCTGCCATGGACTTCATGACAAACAATTGATGAATTTGTTTAGCCAAAGACTCTACGGTGGGAGAATTTATGGACCCAACCACACCATCAGCATGGGGCCCAGGCTTAGGATTCTTCGCATCGTGGGTAGGCGTCGGTGCCTCAGGGATAATCTCATACAAGATCCCAGATTGTGAATAAATCAAATCCAATTGCTGGGCCCTGAGAATGGCTTCTTCTTCATTCATCACTCCTGAGGTGGATACGTCATTAGATATGTAGGGCAACAGGGATTTAAGGAACCACTCTAGTAAGAACTCATGAGGAATGGTGGCTTTTATAAGGCTCTTTCGCCTCCTCCACTCTTGGATATGATCCGAGATGTGGGTAGCCTTGTTCTGCCTAAAGGTAGATAATAAGTCCGTTCCGAAATCATATCGGACCGAAAGCTAAAAGTGGCTAAGGAATGCACTAGCCAAGTCCCAGAAACTACTGAAAGCAGCAGAAGGTAAATCAATGTACCATTTTGCCGTGGTACTTGTTAAGGTTCTCTGGAACAGCCTCAACCTAACTGAATCTTCATTCAGTGAATTCAAAGAGCACCATAAATTAAATGTAGTGGCATGAGCCCCAGGATCTTCACCAACTTTGCCTTCGAATTTAGGGATGTCCGATGGCAATTTGGTGGGAACAGGTGGCCATGAGGGGTCATGCCTCACCGGGTCATTCATCAACTTAGACAAATCTGGCAGGTTTAACGTTGCCAGGAATGAAATTTTGGGTCGAATCGGGGCACTAAAAGTGCCAGTCTGGGGATTAGAGGGACTTGCCCCCGAATGCCCATAACTAAAGGTGGGGTTGCCCCCTACCACCAGTTGCGAAGTGGATGGATTAATTTGAAATAGATTCCATCCATAAGCCACAGGGTTGTGAGTGGGAGGTGCAGTATAAGAAGTTCGGGCCGTCCCAATCGAAACTGGGGTCTGAAAAATAGGAGTAGGTATCCCTTCGCTAAACAACGAAAAGGGAGAAATAGTAAACAGGGATCAGACCAGAGTTTGAAAACTTTTCCCATAAGAGGTATTGTTTCCAAACTGCACTCCTACATAAGAAGGTGATGGGCCTACGTACGGATTGGATGGGGGAATGTGTCCCCCATTCCAAGGAAATCCTTGGACGACAGCCGAGGATCCTACCGGACCACTCTGGGCAGTGTATGTGAAGGAGGAAGGAACAATAGGTATACTAGGGATCCCACTAACCATGTCACTAGAAGCACCTGCTTGGCTTGAGTGAACCGGCGGTGGGACCACCCGGCTCGCTGGAGTCAAAGGCGTAGAAGGTATGCTAGGTCTAGGGGCACTTACCGGGGGAGGTAGTACCCCTTTAGCTAGAACGGCTGAGGTGAAAACTATTGACATACTATGAGGGGGGTGAATCAGTATTTGTACAATAAAAAACTTTAATCAAAAACAGGTTGCTAATCACCAATCACAGCACAACACCAATATGTATAAAGACAGTAAGATGCACAGTACGCAACAGTTTTTAACGTGGAAACCCAAGTTATGGGGGTAAAACCACAGAAGCCTTTTTAATAATAGTTGTCCAGAAATAAATGGATGAAAGGAACAACTGCCTTATTATATAGAATTCAATTTTTCCAGCTTCAACTGGAAGGAGGCTACGACCCCCTGATTTACAGGCTACGACCTGAAGGAAGCTGCCACTCCTTATTTTTTTGGCTTCCACCAGAAGGATGCTACGACCTCCTTTCCTTGCCCCATCCTGCCACCCTGACAAGAAGAATATTGTCGAACCTGTGGACCTGTCAAATACAAAACCCTGTACTCTCTGCTGATATCATCTACACTCTGATCACTGCCAAATCTTCTCTGTAGTCAATACTGTCACATCATCTTTCTGATCATGTCATCACGGTCATGCTGATCAAGCTGCTCATCAACACTGCTGGTTACTGTCAAGTCATCAAACATCAAGGTCTGAACATGTCATCATCAAAATCTACTCATCTCATCATCATCAAGGAGTTTGCTTTCTCAACAAGGTTTGTGAAACATTAGTCTCTTGAACATGTCATCATAGGATATGCATCATCATCATATATCAAATCAAGGCATACATCATTATATAATGAATCACAGCTTGTACGCTAATATTACTAATCATACCGCATGTACTTGTACTGCTGTACACTTACTGATGTCTGTACATACCAATCACTGACTTCTACATAACTCTGTTCATATTTCTCATAACTTTTATGCACTGTACAATTTATACAAATTTTTATACTACTTTACCATATACATACAGTTTACACTCAACTCTGTACACTTTATACTATACACACTATATACATGCTTTTACTCACATACTAATGTACATTGTTGTATTCTTTCTACACTGCTCACACATTGCTACACTTGCTTGTAGTTTTCATACATACCTCTGTTCATGTAACTATAGTAACATACCTTTGCTGTAGCTTATGATTGTGTATATATATTGTAGAAGACATTCAGTCAAACCTTACTGCTGAAACAATTTCAGAACTGATAGCATGCTTGTATAAAATTCAGGTAGACTTCAATTCGGGTCTGTCATGCCTTCAGACTTTTAATGCCTAGCTTCCAAAACATGAAAGTATGACTGCTGGAATCTTCTCAGGGCTCGGATAGGATTTTTGTTGACGAATTTGGATGCTTTCTGCTCCCAGCAAATTAAACCTTAGATAAGCTGCAAAAGGGTGTAATTCTAAACCAAAAATTGGGTATGCTGCTCCTGTGGAGAATTCGGGCTAGCCATCACACAAAAACGTGACTGCTCCTGCTTAGTCTGCTGCTACCTGAAAAAGATCAGTCGCTTTGCCTCAGTCAACCTTAGCTGCGTCTGCCTTAGTCCACAGAAAAGACAAGAAATCTTTTGTGCTATTCACTCTAGTTACGGACACTTGAATTCTTGAAGAAGAAGCCAAAATAGAGGTTGTAACCTTATGTAATAACCATATACTCTTCATGTCTCTCACCCCACAAAATATCGATTGTCTAAGACCTTACAACCAGGCAATTATGTGCTGTATATTGTCTCTTCCTCCACAGATTGTTTGCAAACCTCCTCCGATGTGCTTGTTCTTGGGCTGTGCTTGAAAGATAAAGGAACCCCGATTACTGAGGGATGAGGCAAAGAATATTTACAGGCAACAAATAAAAATATGAATATGAATGTTTCGACCTTCGGATTCGGCAGTGGTAACGAGTGCTAGACGCATACAGTCCTTGAGAGGCCCTGCTGCAAGGGTTTCATTGAGAGATCGGTGTGCTGCCTCAGTCCACTTGTAAAACACTAAAAATTCAAAGCTAATTAATCACCGAAAATCCACTCAATTTCTTTCTCGGTCCGTCTAAAACTATGTCCTGGCAAAAATCCTCACATGAACAACTAACCCGTTTTACATATATATATATTTTTTATATGGTTTTGACAAGTCAAAGTGTATTTACGTAAATTTTGGAAGAGAATGAGCTGTCATCTTAAAGGTTTATTTTTATTTTTAATTTAATTCACAAAGATTATGGGGCTCACTTGTGTCATAAAAGTTCTCCTTTTTTTTTGGTTATATTAATAATCTATTAAATTAAAATATAAGGGTTTTGTCATGTTTAAATATCCTAATTTAAATGATATATATATGTTTCTTAATTGATTATAATTTAATTATATTTTAGTTGTTTAATAATTATTAACCATGTGTGCAATGGGCATTATTATGCAATATTAGTGTGTTGTTAGTGTTTCAAGAGTATAGGGTAGTTTGTTAAGTTATTAGAGTTACCACAAGTAAAGATACATAACCATCAAGGTGTGGGGTGCCTAGGCTTCTCTTAGGGTACCATGACCTTTATCAAACACAAATGACCACTGAAAGGGTCATTTGGACTCTTGCAAATTTTTCAACCCACCAAAGACACAATCTGGGGCAAAAGGGCATGGTTGTGTTGCTGGGGAACCAATGACACAACTGGGGGTACTTAACCACTCTACAGGGTGTTCAGGGATTTTACCAATGTCCCAAGGGCTCCAAGGGCTTCAAACTTGGGCTTGAACAATGTGAAAACGTATCCTGTGATACTGACACTTACTCAACCCTCAGAGGCTCCTCAAGGGGCACCAAGACACACTAACACACACATGTTGACATCAATGACAATTTAGTCAACAATCTCCCCCTTTGTCATTGATGAAAACTCCAAATCTCCCCCTTCGAAGGAGCTTCCTTTGTCCACAGATCTCCCCCTTAGATCATGCTTCTTTTACCTACCTTGTTCAACTTTTTCTCCCCCTTTGGCATCAATGGCAAAGGGTACTTCTGTCATGCTCCCCCTATCATATTGCAGTTGTGGTTGAAGATGGGTGAATTCAATTAGGAGATAGTATGAATCCCAATTTTTCTCTAAGGTGCTCAAAAGTCTCTCTTGGAAGAGGCTTAGTAAAAATGTCTACAACTTGTTCTTTTGTCCCGATATATTCCAACTTGATATTCTTTTCAGTGACCTGTTCCCGAAGAAAGTGAAACTTGATTGGAATGTTCTTGGTTTTGGAATGCATAACTGGATTTTTGGAGATACTGATGGAATTCGTATTGTCACATAGAATAGGAATCCATTCATTACAGGTCACTTGTATGTCTTGCAGGGTTTGCTTCATCCAAAGAATCTGAGTACAACAAGCTATTGCTGCTATATATTCTACTTCTGCGGTTGATAAGGACACTGAAGACTGCTTCTTGCTTGACCAAGATACCAAACAACCACCTAAAAAGAAGGCCGTTCCACTAGTTCTTTTCCTATCGTCAACACATCCTGCCCAATTTGTGTCTGAATATGCTATCAATGTCAGATCATTCCCTTTTGGATACCGAAGTCCAAAATCCAAAGTTCCTTTGAGATACCTAAAGATCCTTTTAACTTCTATAATATGATTTTCTTTTGGGGCAGCTTGAAATATTGCAACTTGTCCAACGTCTTGCATCACATCTGGTCTGGAGGCAGTTACATATAGTAGACTACCAATCATTGACCTATAGAGACTTTGATCAACTTCCTTAGATTCATCATCTTTTCTTAGCTTACAACCGGTGATCATAGGTGTACTCACAAGTTTACAGTCTTCCATCTGGAATTTCTTCAACATCTCCTTAATGTATTTTGTCTGGGTAATAAAAATGCCTTCTGTTCTTTGAGATATCTGGAGTCCCAAGAAGAAGGTCAATTCACCGAGTAATGACATTTCAAACTCTTTTTGCATGTATTTAGCAAATTGTTGACTTAGTGAATCATCATCACTTCCAAATATGATATCATCAACATAAACTTCAATGATGAGTATGCTGTCATTGTCTTGTTTGATGTACAAATTGCTATCTGCACTTCCCCTCTTAAATTTTTGTTGTATTAAGTACCTGTCCAATATGGAGTACCAAGCTCTTGGAGCTTGTTTTAGTCCATATATAGGGCCCTTTTTATTCTGCATACATAGTCCTCATTTTCTGAAAGTTGAAATCCTTCTGGTTGTTCGATATAGACTTCTTCTTCCAATTCCATATTTAGAAAGGCTGATTTTACGTCCATCTGATACAATTTGATGTCTTTGGAGCAAGCGTAGGCTAATATCATTCTGATAGCTTCCATTCTGGAAATTGGTGCATATGTTTCTTCAAATTCTATTCCTTCGATCTGAGCATAAACCTTACACACCGATCGAGCCTTATTTCTGATTACCTGTCCATCTTCATTCATTTTGTTTCTGAAAACCCATTTTGTGCCAATAACATTTTTGTTATTTGGTCTCGAAAAAAGTTCCCGAGTTTCATTCTTCTTGATTTGAACTAGTTCTTCTTCCATAGCTTTAACCCATTGTTCATCTTTACTAGCCTCTGCAAAAGTTCCAGGTTCAGTTGTAGACAAAAGAGAGAAGTGTACCTGCTCATTTCTTCCAGATTGTCTTCTTCTGGTTCCTATTCCGGCATCCTTATCACCAATAATCTGATTTGATGGATGATTCTTATGGTACCAATTCTTAGGTGATGGAAGATATTTTTTTTCTTCTTGTTCGACAGTTGGTTGATTTAGTTCTTCATCTTCTGTGAGTTGCTCTTCATCCTCATCGGGTTGTTCTTCCATTTTAATTTTCTTGGAACCTTTCTCTTCTTCATCATCTGATTCTTCTGAGTCTTCTCTGGATGATGTTAGTATTCCTTCAACTATCTTCCTTGTAGCATTTGTAAGCTTTCCTCTTGGATGAATATCCAACAAATATGCCCTCATCTACTCAAGAGTCAAATTTTCCAATCTTCTTATCATCTCTTTTGATGTAACACTTGCTTCCAAATATTTTGAAGTGCTGTACACTTGCTGCTCTTCCGGTCCATAGCTCATAGGGAGTTTTATCATTTTTGTTTCTGACTAATCCTCTGTTTAAGATGTGTACTGTTGTATGAACTGCGTGTCCCCAAAATTTGTCATTTAACTTGGATTCATTCAACATGGTTCGAGCCATCTCCATTACTGATCTATTCTTTCTTTCAGCAACTCCATTTTGCTGAGGTGTTCTGGCTACTGAAAATTGTCTCTTTATTCCATGCTCTTCACAGTACTTGTTGAATTCATCAGAAGTGAATTCTCCACCGTTGTCAGATCTAAGACACTTCATTCGTGACCCTGTTTCATTCTCGACCAATTCCTTGAACGTTTTGAAACATCCAAATGCTTTTGATTTCCTATTGAGAAGACATACCCATGTCATCCTGGTATAGTCATCAATAAGTAGCATGAAGTATTTTTCACCATTCAATCCTTTGCTTTTGGTTGGTCCACATAGGTCAGTGTGATCAAGCTCCAAAGGTTTTGTAGAAGAATGCTCTTTTGTCTTAAAATGCACTCTTATTTGTTTTCCATGTTGACACTGTTCACATACAGAGTTAGCAGGTTTTGTGACTTCTGGCATATTTTGAACTGCTTGGTTTTTGTAGATTTTGACCAAATTGTCAAAATATATATGCCCCATTCTTCTGTGCCAAATCCATCTTTCATCTTCTTTTCCCAAGTGACATTTTACAGACTCAATCTCATCTAACACATATATGTTGTTTGGAGTCCTAGTGGCAGTGGCTACTAACTTCCTTGATCCTTGCTTTCTTATTTTACATCCTTTTGAGTTGAAGATGAGTTCATGACCTTGATCACACATCTGACTGACGCTTAGCAAATTATGTTTCATGTTATCTACAAGCAAGACATTTTCAGCCAAGGAATTTTTACTTCCATGCTTTACTGTGCCCTTTCCCAATACTCTTGCTGAATTGTTATTTCCAAATCATATAGATCCTTTATCTTTTTCAATATTGACGAAAGCATCTTTGTCACCTGTCATATTCTTGGAGCAACCACTATAAACATACCATTTTCTAGAGCCGTGATTCTAAGCTTGAAGAGCAATACCACATTCATAGTTGTTGTTATTGTGTTTAATCCGCACCTTGTTGGGCAAGTCCTCATTTTTTACTGTTGGTATCCTTGTTCTGCAATTTCTGGCTATATGACCAAAGTTGTTACACTTGTAACATTCTATTTCTGATCTCAAGGGATCAAATCAGTTGTTGTACTGTGGTCATCTAAGGCTTGCAAGGTTATTCCTTGTCTCAAAGTTTCTTCTTTGAAAACAGTTGTACAGCTTTGTGTCCAAATATTCCACATGTAAAGCAATGGCCATAAAAGAAGTATCCATACCTGGGAATATACGGAGGAGGTGCTTTTCTGTGATCTGATCTTTCTGCTGGCCCTTTTTCTAATACAAGTTGTTCTGGCTGACGTTCGATCTCTTCCTCATTATTGGAGTCCTTGACAACTTCTACATACCTTCTTGGCTTCTTTTCATTATCTGTCAACATTGAGCTTGAGGCTTCATTTGTATTCTGCTTGTATCCTATACCGGTCTTATCGAAGAATGAATTTTGATTGCTGATGATTTGTTCTAGAACCTTGGAACTGTTGTCATAACCCTTTGCGATATCTTTCATCTACAACTTGTTCTTCAGAGATACTATCTCAGCCTCATAATTCTCCTTTTCTCTTATATTTGTCATCAGTTGTTCAGTGAGAGATTCTTCAACTCGTTTGGCTTCTTCTAGTTTGGTTTCAAGTCAAGAATGGTTTGTTCAAATTGTTGCTCCTCTTCCTTAAGCAATCTATTTTCTTTTCTGACTTTCTTGAGCTCTTTCAAGGTGCTTACAAGTTCAGCCTCAAGATCTACCTCTCCTTCATCTTCGGATTCTTCCTTACTATTATGATCCTTATCCGAGCTTATTGCCATAAAGAGTACATTGTCTGGTTCATCGTCATCATCAGAATCACTGTCACTATCGGAGTCACCACTGGATGAGTTATTGTCTCTTTTTGTGTAGAGACTTTTCCTCTTTGCAAACTTTCTTCTATTCTTATTCTTGTAATTATTGTACTTCTTGTAGGATTTAAAACTATCATCCTCTTCACTGTCTGAGTTCTTTGCATATGGACATTTAGAAGCAAAATGACCTATCTTTCTGCATGAAAAACATTTAAGAGGTAACTTACCTTTTTATTTTTCAGTGCCTCTCTTTAATTTCCGAACAAAGTTGGCTATTTCTTCATCATCAGAATCATCACTTGTCGGTTTGTCTTTCATTGATTTGTTCTTCCCAGCTTGTTTGGAGGAGACCTTGAATGCTGCTTCCTTTCTTGACGTATCTTCATCTTCAATTCTCATTTCGTAAGCTACTAAAGTTCCATGCAGCTGATCCACTGTCATAGAATCTAGATCTGTTCTTTCTTCTAAAGCAGAGATCTTGGGGTTGAACCTTTTGGGAAGAGTTCTTAGAATTTTTCGAACAACTATAGTCTCCTCAACCTCTTCTCCTAATCCTCTGATGGTATTCACGAGCTGATCAACCCGAAGAATATAGGCTGCTATGTCTTCATCTTCATTCATTCTTAGCTGTTCAAATTGTCCCCTGTAAGTTTGAAGTTTGGCTTCTTTGACTTTGTGGTCTCCTTCATATGTGGTTTGGAGTTTGTCCCACATTTCCTTTGCAGAGGGACATTTCATCACTTTGTTGAATACAGATTCATCTATAGCACTTAGAAGATGATTTCTGGCCTTTGAGTTGTTGTTGTATTAAGCTAGCTCACTTGCATCAGTTGGCACGGTCCTTGGTACTTTGTACCCATTCTCGATACTCTGCCATATTTTGATTCCTTGAGCTTCTATGAAGGCTCTCATTCTTATACTCCAGAATGCATAGTTGCTTCCATCAAACAAGGGTGTTCCAGATTTGCTCTGTTTAGCAAATTTCCCCATGATTACCTTCCAGCGGTTAGTCTGTTCTGAAGGAACCGACTCTGATACCAATTGTTGAAATACTGAGAGGGGGGTGAATCAGTATTTGTACAATAAAAAACTTTAAACAAAAGTAGGTTTCTGATCACCAATCACAGCACAACACCAATATGTATAAAGACAGTAAAATGCACAGTACACAACAGTTTTTAACGTGGAAACCCAAGTTCTGGGGGTAAAACCACGGAAGCCTTTTTAATAATAGTTGTCCAAAAATAATTGGATGAAAGGAACAACTCCCTTATTATATAGACTTCAATTTTTCCAGATTCAACTGGAAGGAGGCTACGACCTGAAGGAAGCTGGCACTCCCTAGTTTTTCGGCTTCCACCGGAAGGAGGCTACGACCTCCTTTCCTTGCCCTGTCCTGCCACCCTGATAAGAAGAATATTGCCGAACCTGTGGACCTGTCAAATACAAAACCCTGTACTCTCTACCGATATCATCTGCACTCTGATCACTACCAAATCTTCTCTGTAGTCAATACTATCACATCATCTTTCTGATCATGTCATCACGGTCATGCTGATCAAGCTGCTCATCAACACTGTTGGTTACTGTCAAGTCATCAAACATCAAGGTCTGAACATGTCATCATCAAAATCTACTCATCTCATCATCATCATACAATTCATCATTAAGGAGTTTGCTTTCTCAACAAGGTTTGTGAAACATCAGTCTCTTGAACATGTCATCATAGGATATGCATCATCATCATACAATTCATCATCAAGGAGTTTGCTTTCTCAACAATGTTTTTGAAACATCAGTCTCTTGAACATGTCATCATAGGATATGCATCATCATCATATATCAAATCAAGGCATACATCATTATATAATGAATCACAGCTTGTACACTAATATTACTGATCATACCGCATGTACTTGTACTGTTGTACACTTACTGATCTCTGTACATACCAATCACTGACTTCTTCATTACTCTATTCATATTTCTGATACTTTTATGCACTGTACAATTTATACAACTTTTTATACTACTTTACCATATACATACAGTTTACACTCAACTTTGTACACTTTATACTATACACACTATATACATGCTTTTACTCACATGCTAATGTACATTGTTGTATTCTTTCTACACTTCTCACACATTGCTGCACTTGCGTGTAATTTTCATACATACCTCTGTTCATGTAACTATAGTAACATACCTTTTCTGTAGCTTATGACTGTGTATATATATTGTAGAAGACATTCAGTCAAACCTTACTGCTGAAACAATTTCAGAACTGATAGTATGCTTGTATAAAATTCAGGTAGACTTCAATTCGAGTCTGTCATGCCTTTAGAATTTTAATGCCTAGCTTCCAAAACATGAAAGTATGACTGCTGGAATCTTCTCAGGGCTCGGATCAGATTTCTGTTGAAGAATTCGGATGCTTTCTGCTCCCAATGAATTAAACCTTAGATAAGCTGCAAAAGGGTGTATCTCTAAACCAAAAATTGGGTATGTTGCTCCTGTGGAGAATTCGGGCCAGCCATCACACAAAAATGTGATTGCTCCTGCTTAGTCTGCTGCTACCTGAAAAAGCTCAGTCACTTTGCCTCAGTCAACCTTAGCTGCGTCTTCCTTAGTCCACAGAAAAGACAAGAAATCTTTTGTGCTATTCACTCCAGTTACAGACACTCGAATTCTTGAAGAAGAAGCCAAAATAGAGGTTGCAACCTTATGTAATAACCAAATACTCTTCAAGTCTCTCACCCCACAAAATATCGATTGTCTAAGACCTTACAACCAGGAAATTATGTGTTGTATATTGTCTCTTCCTCCACGGATTGTTTGCAAACCTCCTCCGATGTGCTTGTTCTTGGGCTGTGCTTGAAAGATAAAGGAACCCCGATTATTGAGGGAAGAGGCAAAGAATATTTGCAGGAAACAAATAAAAATATGAATATGAATGTTTCGACCTTTGGATTCGGCAATGGTAATGAGTGCTAGATGCATACGGTCCTTGAGAGGCCCTGCTGCGAGGGTTTCATTGAGAGATCGTTGTGCTGCCTCAATCCACTTGTAAAACACTGAAAATTCAGAGCTAAATAATCACCGAAAATCCACTCAATTTATTTCTCGGTCCGTCCAAAACTATGTCCCAGCAAAAATCCTCACATGAACAACTAACCTGTTTTATATTTATTTTTTATATGGTTTTGACAAGTCAAAGTGTATTTACGTAAATTTTGGAAGAGTATGAGCCGTCATCTTAAAGGTTTATTTTTATTTTTAATTTAATTCACAAAGATTATGGGGCCCACTTGTGTCATAAAAGTTCTCCTTTTTTTTGTTATATTAATAATCTATTAAATTAAAATATAAGGGTTTTGTCATGTTTAAATATCCTAATTTAAATGATATATATATGTTTATTAATTTATTATAATCTAATTATATTTTAGTTGTTTAATAATTATTAACCATGTGTGCAATGGGCATTATTATGCAATATTAGTGTGTTGTTAGTGTTTCAAGAGTATAGGGTAGTTTGTTAAGTTATTAGAGTTACCACAAGTAAAGATACATAACCATCAAGGTGTGGGGTGCCTAGGCTTCTCTTAGGGTACCATGACCTTTATCAAACACAAATGACCACTGAAAGGGTCATTTGGACTCTTGCAAATTTTTCAACCCACCAAAGACACAATCTGGGGAAAAAGGGCATGGTTGTGTTGTTGGGGAACCAATGACACAACTGGGGGTACTTAACCACTCTACAGGGTGTTCGGGGATTTTGCCAATGTCCCAAGGGCTCCAAGGGCTTCAAACTTGGGCTTGAACAATGTGAAAAGGTCTCTTGTGATACTGACACTTACTCAACCCTCAGAGGCTCCTCAGGGGGAACCAAGACACACTAACACACACCTGTTGACATCAATGACAATTTAGTCAACAAAAACAAAAGAACTTTCTCCCGCAGTAGACATAATCCTACCCACAGGGACACCTAAAACAGGTGAATCAAAAGGTCTAACCTGGACGATCACAATATTGTTTAAGTCAGTCAAGGGTGTGTTAAAATTCCTTGCAAACTCATCAGTCTGCAAGTCTTCTATCTCAACTATATCAAAATCAAGACGGTTAGCTATAAGTGATGGTTCACCTGGAACTTCACTTACTCTTACCAGTTCAAATGAACCGTCCGTGTCCAATCTTCGCCTTTGGGGTGGAGGTGGAGGTGCCAATGTGACAAAAGGAGGAAGGTTTTGCAACCATCTTGAACTTCTTATAGGTTGGTCCTCCACGATTGAAAATTTAACAAATCAAACCCTAAGGCCAACTAAACATAGACAAAACCACAGAGCAAACACTATGAAATTTCCTAAAGCCTCAAACAGTCAACAAGGGTGAAATGATATGCTTTCCCGAAGAAAGCTGAAAAATGATTGCTTGGTGTCCTTGAAGTGGTTCTTAGGCACAAGCGAAGGAATCGCCCACCACCCTCCTACACTTTCAACAAGGGTTACCTTCCAAGCCCATCCAAGGTGAACCAGAAATATCCTTCCGGTTTACCTAGGTATGAACCCTATATCTCAAGAGACTAAAGGCTACCTTAGCTATACCAACAGTCTGGGGGGACAGTCGCAAGCCTGAATCGTACACATGGACATGGTAGCTGAGCCCAAAACTTTGTCTAGGACAGAATCCCCAGATGCGTAAAAGTCCTGATTTACATTTTGACAAGGAATCAGAGGGTTATCTCCTCAGTCCAATGCCTCCACCCAGCATCGTGCTTGACTCCCTTTTGAGAGGAGGTTCCCAGATACAATTGATAAAGACAAGGATTTACCTATCGAATGGTCCACTAAGTCTGAATTTTAAAACTTATGGGAAGTTTACACTTCCTATCCCACAAGTCTAGCCTAAGCTAGTAGGTGAATGGCCCCTAAAAAATAAAATTACTAGTAAATTTTAATTATTGCGTTCATTTTAAAGGGCTATTTCTTACTCAAAAGGAAATGGAGGGATGAACTATGGTGTTTTGACTCGATAAGAAATAAAAAAGCAAAGGTGCATTTTTTTTTTCAAAGCAAATTACCACTACTAAAGCAATTTTTTTTGTTTTGCAAATATAAATTAATGAACAAATGCAACGATAAAGAGAAACTAAGACTATATTTTGTAGTTTTGAGAATATATTTTAAAACTAAAATGAAAACTACTTATGCAAAAACAAATGCAAAAAGCTTGAAAATGTTTTTCTTTTCACTTTTTAAAATTCTCAAACACTACTATGCACCTAAAATGCACTAAGCTTGAATATATTTGGATCAAATCAACTGTATAAAACAAGCAAACTGAAGTAAACAAGTTAATAAGACCAAAAATCAACCAACAAGGGGAGACCTGGAACCCTAGCTTGGGTGGGTACAATGACAAGAAATCACTGAAAACACACAAAGGTAAGTGGCAGACCAATCACTATCTAAAGATAGACTGGGAAAAACATTGCCCAAAACCTTGATCACTGATTCAGACAAAAACACATCAACCTATAACCCAAACAGGAAAACCTACTTCAAAATGCAAATAGGAGACAATCCAAACAAAAGAAACTCAACGGATTTACGGGAAAGCACTAGGTGTGGCCACCAAGGTCATCAAACTATCAGCACAGTGTTTATAAGGAGGGCCAACTAACAAACATGAATCACGAAAGGACAGGGACAAGCAAACCCTAGCCAAAAAATCCCTATTTCAAGGCTTGTACGCGACTGTGTATAAGGGCAACTCGCGCACTGTACATGACTGTCCTAGAGAGCAACCCACGTACGCAGGTCTCTGTACGGGACTGTGTATGAGAGAAACTCGCGTATAGTTACAAAATTTTCTCAAAAAGAAGGAAAATCCACAAGGCCTTCAAACACTATGGTAAGCATGAACCAGGACAAAATACCACACACAAACTCAAGGCAAAGACTGGTCACGGGTAACAGAATTAACTTACAGCAGTCTGAGCTCCCCAGCGAAGTCGCCAGTTATGTTGTTCAGGAATAAACACCTTATAACCGAAGGTTTGGGGTTACCAATGTACTCTTAAAACTTGTAGGCAATCCACTTTAAAGTACAGAAAGGAAAAATGAAGATAAGATGGACTCACCCGATTCACGATGGTTGATCCAAGCTTTGTCTTCTCCCGCTCTGCTTCTCCTCCAAAGCTTTCAGGGATGTTTCTCCTTCACCTATAAAGAGCGAATCCTCCAAGTGCAAGCTTATACATGTATATAGGAAAGGTTAGATAAATAGTATATAGAGTGCTTAATCATAAATATTCATCAAACCATGATACATGAAAGACATTCAACACACATATGGAATAAGGATTCTCTTTATTAACAATAGTGATTGAGTTAAGGTTACAACCCAATGCCTAAAACAAGGACTCCTCTGCAACCAAAGGATTCTAAGTTTTGTTGCTCCAAAGACTTCTGAATAGATACCACCAACATAACTTTGCTCTCCAAGTATGATTGATTAATGCCCTCCCCAAGGCCTTTATTTATACTTACTGAAATAAGGCAGTTTCGAGGGTTGAGGAGGTTGAGACAATTAAGATAGTTATGGTTTAGGGCTTAACAAATCTCAAATAATCGCGATTTATTATTTTTAATGTCAAAGGAAGGCATACGCGAGTATTGATACTGGTAACCCGCATATGACATGCGAGTTTCTATAAGGGAAAACCGCGTACAGATCTGTACGCGGGTTTCAATAACAAATACTCACGTACAGTGCACGACATGCTGTAGGAAAAGTCGCATATGTATGCGGGTTGCTTATAGGAAAAGTCACGTACAACAATTGACATATTAAAAGGTAAAAATGGCAAGCTGGATGGATAGTGAATGTATTTCATAACATGCCCATCTATAGTGTTTTAGGCAACCTTCAATCCATAAATGTCCTTTTGTGCACCAACATAGAAAATGTCGGCACTCGGACGGAGAAGTGCCATTTGGGTTGATAACAGGCACTGCTGCTTCTGTGATGTATTTATCATGTTGGAAAGGTTTAGGTTCCCTTGAGTTGTCTAAATACGATACCATGTTAACTGCGTTTGATGGGAGATCGTTTAGGCCGCACGGGATCCTTCGTTCCCTTAAGGTCTGTTTGGAAGGGAAGACCGTTGCGATAGAGGTCGAGGTGGTTGATGCGCCCCTTGGCTACAATCTCTTGCTTGGTAGGAATTGGATGTACAGTATGCAAGCCGTAGCTTCTTCACTATTTCGCATTGTATGCTTTCCATTTAATTGGAAGATAGTTACGATTGATCAAACGTCATTCAAGAATTCGTCAATTACCGCATCTTCGGGAGCTTTGATCCTGATTTTAGAGAACTCTCAGCCGGCAACTAGGAGTATGGGTGTGGGCATGTATCCATCCCTTATGGGAAGCTTTAGTTTTCTTGCACCTGTCCTTATGATAGGTTCTAGTTTCGGTGAGGCTTCGACATCTATGAGATCGGTGTCTTTTCACACGAGTCATATGGAAGATCCTTGTATTCTTCCTACACCGAATACTTCGAGTGAGTCCATCGTGACGGACGTGTCGTTGCCTGCAACTATGGTAGCTTATCAAGCTAATATTGGGTGTGTTGCAGAGCCTAATCCTTAGTCTTTGTGGACGAAGGAGGAGGACCCATATGTGCTTCCTGCATGGGCAATTCAATCTTCTCATGTGCATGACTGCCTTGATAGTGTTTTTCCTTCAGACGAAGCGATTATTGAGGCCATGTTAGGGGTTGAGCCACCTTGGGAAGAGTTGCATCATAGATCTTATTTTCTTCTTGAGCTTGACTGCTTGGAGTGTGAGGAATTTAGGGAGGTTCTTAGTGAGATAATTGCTAGTCCCATGGTTCCATTAAGCACTCCTAGTCCGATGGTTGATGGGAACATGGTGAATATATCTCCTACCATTCCTATCAATATCTCTCATGATCCTGCAAGATTGAGAATGTCTATATTGGGGCAGAATGTTCCCATGCTGAGATTCAAGAATACACCAAGCTGTTTAAAGAATTTTGTGATGTATTTTCTTGGTCTTACGATGAAATGCTAGGTATTGACCCTCGCATTGTTGAACACAAGATTAAAACTTATCCCAATGCTAATCCTGTTCGACAACGCTTGTGTGTAGTGAATCCTAGGAAAGCACCCGCGATTAAGGCAAAGATAGAGAAACTGTTGAAAGCCGGTTTTATCTATCCTGTTCCCTTGACGAAGTGCATTTCAAACCCTATTCCGGTTGATAAGAAGTAGGGAGCGATCCACATATGTACTGATTTCCGTGACTTGAATCGTGCCTGTCCTAAAGATAATTTCCCCACACCATTTATATATCAAATCTTGGATGAATGTGTGGGTAGCGAGGTATTTTCTTTTATGGACGGATTTTTTGGATACAATCAGATACAAATTAAACCCGAGGACCAACATAAGACTGCATTTATTTGTCCTTGGGGAAACTTTGCATATCGGAAAATGCCTTTTGGCCTTAGAACGCCGGAGCTACTTTTCAGCAGGCTATGACCTTGATCTTCCATGATCTCAAATCGATTATCGAAGTGTTTTTGGATAACCTTGCTGCTCATTCTCGTATGAGAATGCATCATTCCTATCATTTGAGATTAGTTTTCGAAAGGTGCCGCCATTATTTGGTCAGGTTAAATCCTCACAAGTGCATCTTTTGTGTGAAGTCTAGTTGTTTATTAGGATTCATTATTTCCAAAGAGGGTATAAGAGTCGACCCTTTGAAGGTTGAGGCAATGCTTCAGTTGTCTCCCCCGAAAAACATTAGACATCTTCAATGTTAACAAGGCATGGCAAACTTCTTACGGAGATTCATTGTCAATTTTTTCAATTGGACTAGAGGTTTTATGCATCTTTTGAAGAAGGACACCACCTTTTGTTGGGATGAGTGAGCCTAGGAGTCCTTTGATGCACTCAAGCGAGCCCTAGCATTGGCCTCGATGATTAGTCCCCTAGACTATAGTCGTGATTTTCTACTTTATGTGGCCGCGTCCATGGAGACAATTGGTATGGTTCTGGTTCAAGAGGATGAGGAGCTCCAAGAGCATGTCATATACTATCTGAGCTGAAATCTTATTGACATGGAGATCCGTTATTCCCATGTTGAGAATCTTTCCTTAGCTACCGTACATGCGGTTCAACGGTTGAGACATTATATTCTCCTTCGCCAGACCTTGGTTGTAGCCGGACATGTCAATCCGTTTCAATTCGTCCTCACTCGAAGGATGATTGGGGGAAAGTATAATAAATGGATTGTCATCTTGCAAGAATTTGATCTCGAGTTTGTTTCGACAAAATTGAAGAAATCGTTAATTTTTGCGGAGCTTATATCGGATTTCCCAAGTGAAGCTGAGAAGTTGGTTGTGAAGATTCGTTTATCGATGAGCACATGTTCTTAATCTCAACTTTAGATCCATGGTATGGGGATATTATTATATATTTACAAACATTGAAGGTCCCTACTCACCTCTCACGAGATGAACGGCGATAATTATGTCACATATCCAAGAATTACCTCATAGTGCATAACACTTTGTACCGCCATGGTGTAGATTCCATTTTACATCGTTGTTTAACTCACAAGGAGGCTGAGCTTGTGCTGAATAATTTCCACGGAGGGGTGTGTGGTGGTCATTTATCTGGGCTTTCTACAGCCCAAAAAATATTGAGAGTGGGTTATTTCTATCCGTCGATCTTTAAATATTGTGTAGATGCGGTCAAGAAGTGCCACACTTTCCAGGTGTTCTCACGGAATATGCGTTCGTGACCTGCCCCTTTACATCCCATCATCATCGTCGGTCCCTTCACTAAGTGGGGGATTGATTTTATGGATTGCTACCCAGCTTCAGCTGGGGGGCATCATCATATCATAGTGGCTGTTGACTACTTCATGAAATGGGCTGAGGCTATGCCTACAGTTAAATCCGACGGTGAGACAGCTGCACACTTCATGTTCAACCAGATTATTACTTGGTTCGGTATTTCGAAAGAGCTTGTCACTGACCATGGCTCGCACTTTTAGAATCGTATGATGGAAGAGTTGGCATCAAAGTTAGGGTATAAACAAGAGCATTCCTCCTCTTACTACCCTCAAGCGAATGGACAGGTAGAAGCAGTGAAAAAATCACTCAAATCCATTCTCCAATGAACCATCGCACAAAGCAAGATGAATTGGTACATCATGTTATATCCTGCTTTGTGGGCTTATAGAACCGTTGTTAAGACTGCCACGGGATTTTCTCCATATCAGCTTGTACATGGAGTGGAGTCGGTGTTGCCGGTTGAGTGCAATATTCCTTCATTGAAGCTAGACATAGAGCTCTTACTAGACACTTCACCATTGGAGGAGCGTCTGGTCCACCTAGAGCAACTTGATGAGCAGTGCCGAGATGCCTTGGTGGCTCTAGAGGTGAATAAGCGTTGCGTTAAGGTCCACTACGATAAGTCTGTCCATCCAAGGAGGTTTAGTGAGGGAGATTTGGTCCTTTTCTGGGATCAACCGAAAGAACCCTTGGGGGCAGGAAAGTTTAACTCCATGTGGTGTGTCCTTACGTCGTTAAACGTGTGTTAGAGAAGGGCACTTATGAGTTAGTGGATTATGAGGGAACGACCTTGGCAGAGCCTAGAAATGGGCTCTATCTCAAAAAGTACTATGCATGATTTTCAGCCAAGGCTGGTTATTGTATATTATTGTACAGTTTTGCATAGGTAGGTCTTTTTCTTATGGCAACCGCATTTGTGATTAGTTTCCGTTTCTTTTGGCAGATGTCAATGGAATATTCCACCTTCATAGGATTCATGGATGGTGTGAGCCGTCACACTCAACACTCAGCCTCTGCTGCTTGGGTGATTTATACTCCTATGGGTCAAGTATTGTCTTCAGGAGGCGTATGTTTATGGCAATCTTCAAACAATGTTGCTGAGTATAGTGTCGTTATTGAACTTCTACGGGATGCCATTTCACATGGTGTTTTCTCTCTTGAGGTACAACTTGATTTGGAGTTAGTAGTGTCACAGCTTAATGGTTTGTACCATGTTAGAGTTCTGACATTATTAAGAATATTCTTATGTGTGAGATTATTAGAACGACAATTTGACAATATAACATACATACATGTTCCAAGAATTAATAATCAAGTTGCTGACTCATATGCTAACTACGTGTTAGATTGGCATTTGTTTCATACACAATAAGCTCATCACAAACATAAATTTTTACACATGTAAATAAATAAATCGATCATCATAAAAGTTTTTATAAACATCCAAAATGTGGTAATACATAGTGTCATAATACAAAAATGGGGCTCTCAAGCCACCAAAATATAAATACACAGTAGTACAAAATGTATCACTCCTAGGTATCTAAGCCTGTGGAGGAGGAGGGGGGTTGTGATCGTGGAACGTCACTATGGCTCTAGCTAGCTGTCGAAATAGCCGTACCCATGCTCGTGGTACACCCACCACCTGGTGCTGCATGGCCTCAGGAAAGTCCTCAACTTGCGCCATGGGTACTCTGTGTGTCAGTCTCATGAAGTTGGTATGAATGTTTTGGAGTGTCTGCTCCGCATCCATACCCATGATATCGTCTCCTCTTCCCCTCCGTCTATGATGAGGGAAGCCTTCAGGCCACCGTGGTCCCACATCTGCATGCATATGGTAGATGTCACTATGTATTGTCACCCAAAAACATGTCTTTTGATTCCACATAATCAGAAAACACAAAAAAAAATTAAATAACTCAAAAATTTTAAAAAGAGGGTCAAGATTCGTTACCAATGTCACCGTATGTCGATCCTGGTGGTAGTAGGATGTCTGGGTCTCCCCGGAAATCTATCCCCACATAGGGGTAGTCATTGATGGCAACTATCTGTCATTGCCACCATGGAAAGAAATCAGCTGGATAGGGGTTGGACACCCTACCTCCACCCAGTCTGTGCATCGCATCCACCCAACACCGTTAGGCCAGATCTCGAACCCTGTGTAGAGGAACGTCAACTCTAGGGCTCAATCCCGAAACACGCTCAAAGAAAAATGTGCTCAGTATGCTGTTGAAACCAAAGTTTCGCACTCTGCCCATCTTGCACTCACTGAGCTAGTGTTTCATGTTTCCCAGTAGCGTAGTGCTCCAATCATACACAGTGGGTCTCATGCACTCCACTGCATAGAACATCAGAGGCCACGAGGCCTGGTGGAGTGAAGCTAAGCCTGCTATGCTGCCCAGTGTCAGTAGGATGGCCTTTAGGCCCAACACCTGTATGGATTTAGTTGGGATTTGACTCCCCACCTTCTCCGTGTCTGAATAGCAATACACTGCAATGTACTCATCTATAGTCAGGCCACCTCTGGGCCCGTGAGAGCATAGGTTCACCACTTCCCCCTGTCGGGAAAGTCCAGTAATAACATATATGTCCTCCACTTCTATGGTGAGGGACATCCCATCTATCTAGAACGACTCTGAGTCTGGATCCCAGTAGTCCACTAACATCTGCAACAGTCTTGGTTTGGATCTTAAGCCATCAAGACACCAAAACTTGTAAAGCCCGCATGCACGTAATGCTTGTTGAGCCATTAGATCTACCTTTACTGCCTCTTCTACATCACCATGTTCACGTTCTCTCCATTCTAGGACCATCCTGCACATAAAATTTGAGTTTGATTCATTAGAACACTTAAAAATCATTAAGCGCGACCGCATACGCGACTGTTTGCTAAAAAGCCACGTATGTACGCGACTTTGAGCGCATTTTCCGCGTATATCCAGCTCTATACGTGGAAAAACCCTCAATTTTTGCATGGGCCGTGGTGCGCATTTAAGATGGGCCTAGAATCCTAAATACACCATGGAAATTGATAAAATTTGCAGTAGAGCATGGGTAAGTACCTGGAAAAAACAGTAGTGGATTCCACTGACTGGATCTCCTGGAATTCACTGATGAAGTTCTGAGCTCAATTGGGTAAAAGTTTCAAATGTTATATAATGTTTTGAATTTTTTACTATTTATAGAAATTTTTCAAATTTTTGAAAATTTTTACCCCCTTTTCTATAGTTTAGACCGTTTCTAATCCTTTTGGACCGTTTTTGGACTAATTTATGATGTAGGAGACCTTTTTGAGCGTCATTTCTGCCGTTGGATTGACCAGTTCGTGCCGATTTTAGGTATCATGTCTAAACTGGCATATAGGTTAGGTTTCATCACTGTTTGCATTTTGCATGACCTTATGACCGTTTCATTATAGCCTTAGGTATGAACCCATTCTATTATGTCACGGAACCTTCTGGCTGTTTTAGAAGTGGCATTACGTGAATGGTAGAGATTGACCTTACATGGGTACCCTAGTTAGCGCCCTATTTTCATTTGGTGCCCATGCCGACATTTTGTCCCTTAGGGTGTGTGAGTCCGTTGTATAGTATTTCCATGACATTTGTAAGAGCCTCATACTCCTCTTGATCTTTTGCTGGCTTGTTTCCCTCAGGACTCCCTTATGTCAAGTTGTAATTGCATTATCATGAGCTTTGCCTACCTTATTGAGCCTTATGCTATCTTTCCTAACTTTCAGTATCAGCCATATTTCCTGAGCTTGTCTCATGTCTAGCCATGCAGAGCCATTTTATATATCCTTTGTAGCTTGATTCCCTATTTTTACCGGGAGGGGATTTTCCCCCGAGTGCCGCTATCCTACACATGTATCCTTGCATTGAGCATAGGTATGTTCCACTGCTTAGAACTAGTTTGTTTTCCCATTATGACACTCGTCTCCTCCTAGTCTGTAACTATAAAGTAGTTTTATTATATTTCAATATTTTTAAATATTTGAAAAAGTCCAAAAAAAAAATTAAAAAACCAAAAAGCCGGACAAGGAAAGATGTTAGCTTTTGGCAGCTGTCAAGTCGTGTCACCTTTGAACAGGGCACTATATATCACATATGTTGGTTGGGTTTATAGTTTGACTTTAGGAGCTGTACTCGTTTATCTGAGTTTATCTCCACCGACTGGTTAAGCTTCCAGTCCCCATGGAACCTTTGTCAATGCCTCCTGTGTCGCAGAGATGTCCCATTTTTGTATATTGAGTCTATGCTGCCTTTATTTAGTCACCATTCATCGTTATGCTCTTGTTCAATGGAATTTGAAACTTGAGTCGGCCATTCCTCAGTTATCTTGACTTTGCATGTCGGCCATTCCTGGTACAGTTACTGGTTCGTGCACCTTACGATCGAGTCCTTCCACATTATACAGCTTTGCTGAGTACCTCGTGTTGGATGATGGGGGATGCCTTAATTCCCTCCTTCCAGCATATTTCATCCCATCGACTTCATATCATTTATTCTGGGATTGGAATCTAGAGTCATTTTTAAGTGCCTTGAGACTTGCAGTCATCAGTGGCAGGTTCTCTCGCCATTGACAGTTTTTGGGAATACATCAATGTCACCTGATCGATGGATCCTCTCAAGTGTTCGACCTCAACACATTTATTCACACTTGTTAGTTTGCACTCTAGTACCTTGATTCCCATTATCATTATCGGTGGGTGATCTCGCATCTGTTAACGGTATACATCAATGACTGGTAATCAAACAATGGACTACTATGTTTGACCTCGAAACCTCTATTCACATAGTAGGACTTGTACTCGTAGCGGTTTGTGTAGAATACCTTCCAGATTGGTGGCATCTCTTATATTCTACCTCCTTGATCGTGCCAGTGTTCATGATATTTCAGCTCTCGTGATTTTATTCCAGTATATGTCAGACATTTCCAGCTATTATGGAGATCTTGATCCATTGTATATCTTCAACCATTATGGAGATCATGATCCTTTGTATATCTTCATCATGGATATTTTGATTTATGTATATTGTACGTGGCGCTGACCACTTATGTCATATTTTGTATCATGCCTATTCATGGCCATTGTACTCTTATGTATCCAGGACTGCTATATGTATTTGTAGTTATGTGCAGAGTTGTATCATTGTACTATGTTTATTGGGTGGTTGGTATTCCATTTGGGATTCTTCATCACTCCACTTCTGGGATGGACTTATAATGTATTTCGGCCATCGTATGATCCCTTTGACCTCACACATTAGGGGGCATCTGTTATAGCTGATTTTACCACACTAGGTGAATCACACTTGTATGGCCTTCCCATGTCCCTCTGCAGACTCCTTAGACCCCTTGGACCATTTTTTGTCCTTTGATGTTTCCTATACCATCCCTAAAAACATGTGGAAATTGCTATATGCGACTTTTACACCCCTTATCGCGTATATACGCGGGTTTGACCTCTAAAACCGCGTACATTGGGATGTGTACAAAAATCCAAATCCTTTTGGAGTTTTCCTTGACATGGATCCAACTCACTTGTCTCCTGGCCTTCCATATGCCTTGAGATCACTCAGATTCGACCTTTCATTACCTTATTGAAAAGCTATATAAGGAACCCTTTGGATACATTGAAGGCATAAGAGAATTGATAGCAAAGAAACTATAGTCCATTGTTGCCGGAACTTGTGCTTGAGTCTGCATCCCTTTGTCCCTTGGAGCACTTTGGTGTTCTTCCCAAGCTTGCCTTTTGCTTGTGAGCTTGCTATCGAGAGATGGAGGATTGAGGTGGTGGAGGCCCAAGTAGGGGATTCAGTTTCTCCAATTCGCAGACGTGCCAACAGAGGTTGTATTCATTGTAATCTCTGATTTTATATTAAAAGAAATATCTTTTCCTGTCCAATAATGTATGTTTGAATGAATATTTTATCCATGGATGATTTCAAATGCTTATATGTTGTTGATTATATATGCTAGAGTAGATATAACACCAATATATATAGTATGCTTTTCTTGTTTACTTATTGTTGAGGAAATGATCCATCAATTCAAGATGAAGTTGGAAAGCTCAATGAGGATCTACTTCAATAGTCTGGAATAAGGTACGAGGTTTGATCATTTAGTGTTAGATATTTGATTTCTCTTGCATATTGGAAAGGATTGATTTCTGGAGTCAAGTTGTCTGTTGTGGTACCCCAAGCCATAGGAATTTCTCTCCATAACACACACATATATAGATCTATATTTAAGGACTGATTACGACCAAACAACTTGCTACACCAAGGCTTTTATGTTCCAAGTCAACCTCAAGGACTTATTACATTTGAACAACCTGTGTCCTGGATATTTTTTGTTCAGACAACCTTCGAAGCTTATTACCTCCGAGTAACATGTGTACCACACCAGAGATCCTATTTACACTCAGAAAACCCATAAGACTTATTACATCTGAAAAACCTACTACACCGAGATATTTTACGTTCAGATAACCTATCTCAGGACTGATTATGTCCAAGGATCAATTGTGAGCTTCGCTAGGATTGATTATGTCTAAGAAACCTGCTACACCAGGGTATTTTCCGCTCAGAAAACCTGTCTCATTTACCCCATGAGATATCATGCATCTGCGTCTTTTGGTCTCTTGTTATTTCTATTATAGAAACATATCAAGATGAATTACATCTAAGGATAACCTGCGAGCTTTGATAGGACTTATTGCATCCAAGGACAACCTACAAGACTGATTATGTCTGAGAATCCTTCAATTTTCACCAAGACTTTTACACTTAGACAACCTGTCTCTCCATCTATGCTAGAACTCATCACTCCCTCTATCGAGGGGTCTCATTCTAGATCACACCAAGTCATTCTATGAAGTACTCAAATTTCACTATGGTTAGAGGCTTGCTCAACACATCGCCTATTTTCTTATCTGTTTCCACACATTGGAGCTTCATTGCTCGTCTCTGCACCATATCCCTAATATAGTGGAACTTGATTTATATGTACTTCGACTTGTCATGGAACACATGGTTCTCCGACAGCTTCATGAAACTATGATTGTCGTAGAATATACAAGCCACATCTAACTACATATCAAACAGTAGATTCCGCAGCCACATTGCCTCAGAACAAACTGAGCAAGAGGAAACATACTCTTCCTTAGTTGTACTCAGTGCCATGCAGGACTACTTCCTACTAAACCAGGAGATCATGCCAGATCCCAAAATAAAGTAACAACTTGAAGTGCTCTTCCTATCAGTGGCGCTACCTACCCAATCCGAATCAACATAACCATGTAGTTTAATATTTCTATGAGCATCATACTTGGGCCCATAATCCACTATACCCTTTAGGTACTTCAATACATGCTTTGCAGTTATCAGTTGAACATGTCTCGGATTCGTTAGGAACTGGCTCAAGGTGTTCACAGCAAATCATATGTTTGGTCTCGTATTCGTTAGATACATAGATGAGCCAATCATATGATGATACATCATGGCATCAACTGACTATGATGAAGCATCATGCATACGCTTCAAGTTGGATGCCATAGGTGTGGTGATTGCCTTGCAATCCAACATTTCAAATTTGTTCAGAATCTCCACTGCATACTTTCCTTGACCAAGGAAAATTCCATCTTCACTCTGTCACACCTCCATGCCTAAGAAGCAGTGCATCATACCTAGGTCTTTCATCTTGATCTCAGTAGCAAGTATCCTCCTTGCATCTTTAATGAGTTCATCCTCTCCCATAAGGAATAAGTCATTGACATATAATAGGAGCATCACTGGTATTATTCCTTCAACCTTGAAATAAAGGTTGGAATCCACTTTACTCTTGGTAAATCCTAGGCTCATCAAGAAGTTATCTATCATTCCGTACCATGTCCTCAATGCATGTTTCAATCCATACAAGGCCTTATTCAATTTGCACACATGAGTCTGCATGTCATGTGTCTTGAATCCCAGTGGTTGTTTTACGTGTAGTTCCTCTTCGACTACACGATTCAAGAATGTTGTCTTGACATCCATTTGGTGTATCTTCCATTTCATAACTGCAACCAATGCAATTATGGACCTTATTGGAAGTGTACCTCACCATGGGTGCAAATGTCTCCTCGTAGTCAATGCCTTCTTTATGTGAGAAGCCTCATGCTATGAATATTTCCTTGTATTTCTCAATGTTTCCATCTGCAGCATGATTGATCTTGTAGATCCACTTCGAAGTCGCGAGAGACTTATTTTATGGTCTCAGGAACTATCTCCTAGACATCCTTCTTCATGATCGACTGATGCTCCTCGATCATGGCATCATTCAATTCTTTCTTTTTTGTAGCCTCTTGATAGGTGGAAGGTTCTTTGTCAATGATGTCACACAATAGGGCCACATAGTTGTTGTAAGGGTTTGGTATTTTCCTTTCTCTATGCATCCCTTCTGGAGTGCCATACCTTTCTTCTTCTTGTACGAGCTCTCGTGCCCATGTTGGTTTCCTCTTGTGGGATTCCTTTTCAAGAAGTGTCTCTACTGACTCTTGTGGTTTTTCCATGTCATGATCTTCATGGTCTTGTGGAGTTGCTTCTCTAATTTCCATACCTTGGACTCTTGTTTCTTCAGTTTCCTTGACCCCTTGAATAAGTAGCCTCTAGAGTATGTCGAGTCCTCATCAAATATTACATATATATTGATGTCAACCTTATTGAATCCCAAGAAGTATATTCGGTAGGCCTTTGATGTATCACTGTATCCTATGAATATACCCTTCCTCCCAGAAGGATCGAGCTTTTTCCTCTTATCCTTTGGAATATGTATGTACATCGAGAAGCCAAATATTCAAGATGGATAACTTCTAGCTTCTCTCATGAGAAATCCTCTTCCGGATTTTTGTTGTCAAGTACTCGATGTGGAGTATGGTTATGTACATACATAGTTGTACATGTTGTTTCTGCCCAAAGGTGCATTGGAATATCCTGGTCATCTAGCATTGCTTTCACTATTTCCATTAGGGTTTGATTCTTTCATTTTTCAACCCCATTATGTCGAGGATTTTATGGAGTGCTCAACTCCCTCTTAATCCTAGACTCTCTGCAGATTTCCTTGAGTTCTTCCAAGGTGAATTCTCCGCCATTATCTAACCACAGAGTCTTGATGTTCCTATCGGTTTGGTTCTCGACCAAGGATTTATATTCCTTGAAATTACTGAATACTTCAATTTTCCCTTTCAAGAAACATATCCAAGTCTTACATGAGAAGTCATCTATAAAGGAAACATAGTACACATACCCGCTTAATGAGATAGACAACATGGGTCCGCATACATCTGAGTGTGTTAAATTTTTATCATTTAAGCAATATGATCTTAGGATCTTATCTAAGAGAATAACATGCACAACAATAATCACAAGAGACAAGAGACACAAATAATTTTCCTTGGGGAAACCATAAAGGAGAAAACCCCGCAACTTCCTCAGAGATAGAATGAGCACCAATGGCAACAGTAAAACCCAAAGATAGAAAAGATGATATCCAACAGCTTTTCTCTCTCTCTCACTTGAGAGAGCTTATCCTTTTTCACTCATGTGCCCCAGTGAGTGAGTGTGTGTGTATAGAAATGAGGAAATCCTCACTTCTATTTATATTCTTTCGTTCACTTTATTTCCACTCCATCAAGTCGGCCTCACTTAACAATTACTTACTAGGGCTGACTTCTCTAGGAGAGTCTAATAACCCTAGTGCCCCACAACTGTGGGTACTTTTCCCTCCGATCAATAAGGAGGGCTAACCTTAAATCAATTGTGGTGACTATTTCCCCAACTTACAATGGAGGGTTAACCTCAATGACTTTACATGACTTGTTTACATTACAGATACTTCCTGATAGGAACATCGGGGTACAATACATAAGATATATAAATGAAGACATTCTGAAGTTACAAATACACCAACAATCCCTCTTAACTAGGAAGGTATTCTCTCGACACAATTTATTAGCACAAGTCTTCTTCTCTGTATCATATGTATCATCATCAAGTCATGTTCATCAAGTCTGGATCATCACTAGATCATCATCAAGTCTGGATCATTACTTGATCTGGAGCATCACTGGATCATCATCAAGTCTGGATCATCACTTGATCTAGAGCATCATTGGATCATCATCAAGTCTGGAACATCACTGGATCATCATCAAGTCTAGATCATCACTTGATCTAGAGCATCAATGGATCATCATCAAGTCTGGATTATCACTTGATCTGGATCATCACTGCTAGTTCATCATTGGGTCATCATCATTGGTGCTATCTCTCAATTCTACTCATCACAGGAAGTTCTACAGAGCCAACCCTTTTTCATGCTGGGTGTGGGCCTAGCCTCCATGTACGTCTTTATCGATAGATCCAACCCTTTTTCATGTTGGATGCACATCTATAGAGGCAATCCTTTTTCATACTGGATGCGGTCCTCTATAGAGCCAACCCTTTTTCATGCTGAATGTATCATCACAGAGCCAACCCTTTTTCATGCTGGATGTGTCATCACAAAGCCAGCCCTTTTTCATGTTGGATGTGGCACCAACATGGAGCCAGTCCTTTTTCATAGTAGATGTGTCATCACAGAGCCAGTCCTTTTTCATACTGGATGTGGCATCTACACAGAGCCAGTCCTTTTTCATACTGGATGTGTCATCACAGAGCCATTCCTTTTTCATACTATATGTGTCATCACAGAGCTAGTCCTTTTTTCATACTAGATGTGGCATCATAGAGCCAGTCCTTTTTCATACTGGATGTGACATCTACACAGAGCCATTCCTTTTTCATACTGGATGTGTCATCACAGAGCTAGTCCTTTTTCATACTGGATGTGGCATCACAGAGCCATTCCTTTTTCATACTGGATGTGGAATATACACAGAGCCAGTCTTTTTTCATACTAGATGTGTCATCACAGAGCCAGTCCTTTTTCATACTGGATGTGGCATGACAGAGCCAGTCCTTTTTCATACTAGATGTGGCATCTACATAGAGCCAGTCCTTTTTCATACTGGATGTGTCATCACAGAGCCAGTCATTTTTTCATACTGGATGTGGCATCATAGAGCCAGTCCTTTTTCATATTGGATGTGGCATCATCAAATCTATCTGACCATGGAAGGAACCAATCCTGTCATCATGTCAGAAAGACACAGCTCTTACATCTGACCATGGAAAGAACCAATCCTCTCACAATGTCAGAAGGGCACAACACTTACATCTGACCATGGGAGGAACAAATCCTACCACCATGTCAGAAGGGTACATCACTTACATCTGACCATGGGAGGAAACAATCCTACCACCATGTCAGAAGGGCTCACAGACTCATCAATTCCTCTTGGAAGGAACCTTGATCTGGAGAACACCAAGCTTCTCATTGAAGTACTCAAACTTCACTCTGGCCATTTCTAGCATAGAATCACATCAGGGCTAATTACATCTAAGGATAACCTGCGAGCTTCGCCAGGACCTATTACATCTGAGGAAAATCTACATGATCGTTTACGTCTGAGCCACCTATAAGCTTCGCCAGGATTTTATGCTCAGAAAACCTGTCTCACCGGCTATGCTAGAACTTCCTCTTTCAAGAGATCTCTATCTAGATCACATATAGGAGCTTCACTGATCCTCTATGATCTCATATTGAAGCAACATCCCGAAGTGTTCTTCTTATCAATGGCACTGCCTACTCAATCTGAATCCACATAACCCTCTAGGTTAATCTTCAGATTCGTATCATACTTGAGCCCATACTCAATTGTACCCTTCAGGTACCTCACTGCATGCTTTTCAACCATCAGGTGAACATGTCTCAATGTGTTCACAGTAAAGTAAATATCTGGTCTCGTATTCATCAGGTACATCAAGGAACAAATCATCTGATGATACATCATGGCATCAACTGACTCTGATGAAGCAACAATCAATAGCTTCAGATTTGATGCCATAGGTGTGGTCATGGCCTTGCAGTCCATCATCCTGAACCACTTCAAGATATCTACTACATACTTCCCTTATCCCAGGGATATTTAATCAGCATTCTGCCACACCTCCATGCCTAGAAAGTAGTGCATCATCGATAAGTTCTTCATATTAAACTCGACGGAAAGTCTCCTTCTTGCATCTCTAACGAGTTCCTCTTTTCCTATCAGGAACAAATCATTGACATATAACATGAGCATCACTGGTCTTCCACCCTCAACCTTGAGGCAAAGGTAAAACCTAGAGTCATCAATAATCTATCCATCCTGTCGTATCATGTCGAACCTCTGGATCTTTTGCAGTCACTCCCTCTGAAGAGGAGCATTATTCTCCCTCTGCCTTTCGTACTCTATGTATCATGTATTGGAGTGACAAGTAGCTTCCTATGCTACTATTATTCTATGTATCCATCTAGGGTCAGTGGATACCAGGATCCTATATCTTGAAAACATTCTTCTCTCACCCATCTATGAGCTTGTCATCCTCTATAGGCTTTCATCTTCAACCTTGTAGCAAAGGTTAAGATCTTCATCAAGATCCTCATGTATGTGTTATCCCATGGGTGTCTTCTGAGCTTGTACAAGGTCTTCTTTAATTTGCACACATGAGTCTTCCTGTCATGTGCCTCAACTCCCACTAGATGCAAATGTCTCTTCGTAGTCTATGCCTTCTTTTCGTGAGAAGCCTCATGCTAAGAATCCTTCCTTGTATCCCACGATGTTTTCATCTACTACATGCTGGATATTTTAGATCCATATGGACATTAGAGGAAATTTGGAGTCTAAAATGGGCCTTATAAGAAAACGTGCCAAAATAAGTTTTTGTGAGTTGGAATTCAAGAACCAATAGAATTTCAATAAAATAAGTCAACCATAATGGTTGAATTGACATATTTGTCATTAAAAAAAACTACATTTTTTGTTCGTATTTTCGACATATCTCATTGTGTTTTTACTCAAATTTCGATCAGGAGATCTCGTTGGATGCGGAATTTGATTCCGCATCCAACGAGTACCCATGCTGCATACTTTTGACGGACCCTTCTACCCCCAAAACAAGAAATACCTGAAAAAACGTGATGGTGACATCATCATCATGTTTTTTCAGGTATTTCTTGTTTTTGGGGTAGCGGGGTCCATCAAAAGTATGTAGCATGGGTACTCATTAGATGCGGAATCAAATTCCGCATCCAATGAGCTCTCCCGATCGAAATTTGAGTAAAACACAGGGAGATATGTCGAAAATACGAACACAAAAAGTAGTTTTTTTCTTTCTTCCTCCAAAATTAATCAATATTATTTTATTATTTTAACTATTATTTTATTATTTTCCTTAGGAGGCCCATTTTAGACCCCAAAATTCCTCTAATGAGATACTATGGACTTCCCTTCATGTCTCGATGTCGCATCCTAGACATCATTCTTCTTGAACTACTACTCTCCTTCCCTTTCTTCTTAGCTACTTCTTCATAGCTAGAAGGCTCTGCATCAATGATGCCGCTCAACAGTGTCACATAACTGGAGTGTCTCTGAGGCCTCTTTCTTTCTTTGAAAGTATCATCATATTATTCTTCATCTTGGATTCTTTCTTGAACTATCATCACTTGTTCTTCGGAACAAGTCTCATCCTTCTTTTCTTGTAGGTGATTGCACGTGATCTTTCCTACAAGTCAAATGCATTATTTGTATGGTTAGAAACATTTCATAAGGCATTCTCATAGTGGAAAATTCTTATGCATAAATATATGCTCATGCAACTAGTTTAGCCAATACAAAATTCATCCATATCTCACGGAAAATTTCTATATGCCTTCCATCTCTACCAGGATAACATTGAGATTATGCACTAATCCAATATGTCAGCAAAGAGGTTTCATTCTCGATAAGTAGCAATGGAGATTTGTATAGAACCATGAGCTACTTACCCATCACATGAATATTAGTAGTATACTGTCATTAATGAAAACATTCTATCATGCATAACACATCAACTGAATATAAACAAATGCACAACAAAACAATATCATGAAATGACAATTGAATACTTATCTTTATTTGTTTTGTGGGTAGACTCCTTCTTTCAGCTTGATCATCTTCTTCATTCATAACAAAATCATTTCTTATCCAAATTCTCAAGATGGATAAGAGGCTCTTCAAGAATTGAGCTCTTCATATTCCTCATCGCTCAAGGGATCTTCTTTGAATTCTGAGAGCTTGATCTTTAGTTGCTCCCATCTTCTTTTCTCTTATTAGGAGTCAAGCTTCTTCTTCTTCCCATAGTTTGTTGAAAGTAATCACTTCCTTCTGGCACACATTCCTCGAATGAATGAATCCCATGATCCTCGGAGGCCATTCAAAGTGGTTATCACACCTTTTGCATTCTCCACTTCTCCTTCTACTTCTTCAAGTTGTTCTTTGATTTGAGAGACCCTTGTAAAGTATGACTGTATGGTCTCTGCATTCTGGATCTTCACATTCTTCAACTGGTTTCTCAAAGTCATCTTTCGATTCATGTTCTTCCCTTCAAATAGCTTGGTCAAGGAATCAAACATCTCGTTAGGTGTATTTAGGAAATACACTTGTGGTATAAGGTGATCCTTGATTGAATCAGCAATGATATTCTTGTCCTTGACCAAGTTCTTTTTGTGCAAGGCCTTAGCCTCTTCTCCCTCTAGAACTAGAACCTCTCCACTTATGTAGGTGTCCAATTCATTTTCTTCAAGGACCAGTGAGATCCAATACTTCCATGCTTGGAATTTGTCAGTTTCACCAAGCTTTTCATCAAGCTGGTGTGACTAGTCATTTATAAATGAGAACCTCAAATGTAAATAGCAAAAGATTAGATCTTACCGATTTGAGGTGTGTGTCCTAGTTCCGAAGATGGCTAATCTAGGGTTTGTCAGAGCAACCCTAATTTTCAAAACTTGGAATCTTTCAGATCTGATTGGATATAAAGATATACCTCTTCAAGGCGAGCTATTCAGTGTACTCCTTTTATTAAAACAGTGGAAGGAAGCTCCTGGAACAGGAATCCCTAGTTTACCAATTTCTTTTGCAGAAATGCCTGATATTGTTTCTGCAGTATCTCTGAAACTATTGCTCCTCTATGTTTGAAATTTTGTACTAAGGTAACCTCATCTATCCTATTTCCAACACCATGGGTTTTACCAAAATTGGTTTCACCAATTGGGACTTATGAGAGGTTTCCTAAGGTGACATATTTCAAGACTATTCAGCATAGCGAACTTGTATGAACTTCCACGTGTCATTGTTTCACCTTCAGGATCTTAAAATTTTACCACATAAAGTAAAGTCCGTGCCCTATCTAGAACATCATGTGAAATTTGATTTGGATCTTCCTAGCACGAGATATAGTAATTCTCCCTAGGTGTCCTATTTAGGGATCAATCCTAGAAGAGGTTGGAACCCTGATTTGGAGGAATCATATCTCCCAGAATAGAGTGAATCTGAGTCTGAAACTTTTACAAAGGTTACATCAAGAATTTATCTTCAGCCTACAAAAGTTTCAGCTCCTGATCCTTCTCCAATCTGAATATATAGGGAATGTACCAAAACTACCAGTTTCAATATTTTAGGGTTTTTCAGGCCCGGGGTCAAATTAGGGTTTGACTTTCCTGGAGTTGGTCTCTAAATTTCATTTTTGAGGAGGAGAGCAATCCTATTCTGGGCTCACTCAAAAATTCCTCTTCTGTAAAAAGCCCTAATTTCCTGCAGCAAAAACTGAAAATGCCCGAAATCAAATTCTGCTTCGACAGAAAGATGCATCCTTCAATGGAGGTTCATCCTAGCCTCCTTTTGCTGATGGATTGTGGAGAGAGACCCAAAAAGTAAGAAGCCCTAGCTTCTACAGTTGCACAGTGTCTTCTTCTCAGGTTAGCTCTAATACCATGTTATATTTTTATCATTTAAGCAATATGATCTTAGGATATTTTCTGAGAGAATAACATGCACAACAATAATCACAAGAGACAAGAGACAAAGAATTTTCCTTGGGGAAACCATAAAGGAGAAAACCCTGCAAATTCCTCAGAGATATAATGAGCACCAATGGCAGCAGTAAAACCCAAAGATAGAAAAGATGATCTCCAACAATTGTTCTCTCTCTCACACTTGAGAGAGCTTCTCCTCTCTCAATCAAGTGCCCCAATGAGTGAGTGTGTGTGTATAGAAATGAGGAGAGCCTCACTTCTATGTATATTCTTTCATTCACTTTATTTCCACTCCATCAAGTTGGCCTCACTTAACAATTACTTACCAGGGACGACTTCTCTAGGAGAGTCTAATAACCCTAGTGCCCCACAATTGTGGGGACTTTTCCCTCCGATCAACAAGGAGGGTTAACCTTAAATCAATTGTGGGGACTATTTCCCCGACTTACAATGGAGGGTTAACCTCAATGACTTTACATGACCTGTTTACATTACAGATACTTCCTGATAGGAACATCGGGGTACAATACATAAGATATACAAATGAATACATTCAAAAGTTACAAATACATCTACATAGTGTACTATCTCTAGTATTCCTTTAGCATTGCTTTCACTGCTGGGAAATGTACTTTGTATTATTTCCTTGTACACATCCTTTGCAAATGCCTTCATGCTTTTCGTGGATTTCTAGAATTCTAGATATTGCTTTGCTTTCCATCGATAGTGCTATGTAGTGCACATGTGCAAGCCTTTGGTGCCATAGTTCACTTGGTTCTATTGATTCATGAACCGATGTGTTTTCACGTTGGCCCTTAAGCTTGTACAAGCCTCTATCTTCTTCTCCAATCATTGTTGTGTCATCTATTGTCTTTCCTTTAGACCACATTATAACTTGGCCATCGACAAATGCAACTCCCATTCCATTTGCATCTAGTGCAGAGACAGAGAGAACATTCTTATTCAATCCTGGAACATATAGCAAATCCTTCATCTTTAAAGATTTCTCGGCGTCTAGCTTGTATGAAGCTTCTCACTTCCTTTTATGGGGTATTGATAATCATCCCCAAGTTTCTTCTTGTGATGTGACTCATGCTTATACATATTGACGAATGATTCTTTGTATCATGTCATGTGTTTATATGCCCCACTATCCACAAGCCAATCATTGCTTCCATGTGAGATAGTGTCAGTAAGTTTTTATATCAGCACATACTCTACATCTGAATTATCCTTCTCTCTTATGAATCTTTTTTTTGTTGGTTCATCGTATTAGACAACATGAGCATCGTGTCTCTTTTTCCTGATGGGACAAGCTCTTTCAAAGTGTCCCTTTTCATCACAAGTATAGCATCGAATTGGAATGATCACTCTTGATCTTCTTTTGTTTCTTGTCCTTTTTCTTTTTATGATGATGGTTCTCCTTCTTCTTGTAGTTCTTCCTGGTGTGAGTTGTGAGAGCTTGATCTTCTGTTGCTCCCATCTTCTCTTCTCTTGTTATGAGTCGACCTTCTTCTTGTGTGCATTCTTCTCGGAGTCGACTGAAAGAGATCAACTTCCTTCTTGCATAGATTCCTTGAATGAATGAGTCCCATGATCTAGGGAGGTCATTCAAGGTATTCATCACAATTTATCCTTCTTTGACATTCTCTTCAACTTCTTCAAGTTGTTCCTTGATTTGAGCAACCCTTTTAAAGTAGGACTGTATAGTATATGAGTTTTGTATCTTAACATTCTTCAACCGGTTCCTCAAATTCATTTTTTTGTTGATGTTCTTTCCTTTGAACATGTTTTTCAAAGCATCAAATACTTCCTTCGGTGCCTTTAATGATGACACATGGGGGATGGGGTGATCCTTCACTGAATATGAAATGATTCTCTTGTCTTTAACCAAGTTCTTCTTATGAGTAGCCTTAGCCTCATCTCCCTTTGGCTCTGGAACTTCTCCAATGATGTGCTGATCCAAACCATTTTCTTCAAGGATCAGCAAGATTCTGTACTTCCATGCTCGGAAGTTATCAACCCATCCAATCTTTTCCTCAAGCTGAGTATGGTAAGTCATATTTTCAATTAAGAACCTCAAATGGAAATAGAAAAGATTTAGATCTTACCGATTTGAGGTGTATGACCTGGTTCTGGAGCTGGTTGACCTATGGTTTGTAAGAGAAACCTTAATTTTCCAAACTTGGAGTTTGGGAATTCTATTTGGGCAGAAATATGTGCCTCCTTGAGGTGATTTGCTCAGCAGGGTCCTTTTCTGAAGACTAATTTGGGAAGCCTCTGAAACTTGATGCCCTAGTTTCTCTTGGCACTAGTGATAGGGTCAAAATTTAAATTCTTCAAATCTAAAACCACTTACACCAAAAGATGCACCCTAGTGAGATGAGTTATCCTAGCCCTCTTTTCTTGATGATTTGTGGAGAGAAGACCTTGAACTAGGAAGCCCTAGTTTCCACTGTTGCATAGTGCCTTCTTTTAGAGAGGCTCTGATACCATGTTATTTTTCTATATCTTATTAGCTTAGTTAGGATGTTTATCTAAAAGAATAACAAGTACAAAAATATGCATAAGATAGAATAGATACACAAGACACAAATATTTTTACCGAGGAAACCATAAAGGATAAAACCCCACAAACTTCCTTAAAATAGTTCAGTCACAAAGACCTTATCTTAAGATGAACAAACCCAGTAATAAGAAGTCTCTAACATCTATCTATCTCTCCTCCTTGTCTTTCTCTCTCTACTCATGTGAACTTAAGTGAGTGCAAGTGTGTATAAATGAGGGAGGGTGCCTCCCTATTTATACCTTTGAAGTGACTAAACTATTACATGAATGGGGTCGACCTCTTTCCCTAATAGGGACAACTTCTCATAGAGAGACTCCAAAACTACATTACATGATGTTACACTGGGGACTATTTCCTTGAATTACAACATAGGTTGTACCTCAAGGTCCATACACAATAATGACATCCTGAAAGGAGGAAACACATCCCCGATGGGGGTACAACAACATACAATGGTAATATACATCAGAATATCTTCCAAAGTTACAAATACATCAACAATTCCACCCCCAAGCCATGTCATAGTGCAAGAAAAAAGTATACTTTTAAAGGACAAACTAACTTCCATATAAAATTCCATCACTGGATCCCACTATAACGAAAACACCTTCTAGCATAGGTTTTTGTGGATGTTTTTAGTGTTACGATATTTAGAAAAAAATTCAAAAAGAACTCCACAAACACCTTTGCCATTGGTAATGGAGGTTTTAATGGAGGCTATAACAGATGTACAACATAACTAAAAAAATTGGGTAGTTGGAGGTTATGGAAGAGGTTTTTTAATTAGTGTGCATATCGTACAAATGCACAAATGCGTATTTAACATAAGAGCATTGATGCATACAATTTAAATGTTATGCCTTGTGTTGGAAAAATTAAGAGCACTAGTGCATACAATTTAAATGTTATGCATTGATGTGTTTGTAAAAATATGAACACTAGTGCATATAATTTAAATGTTATGCCCTAGCGCATTTATAAATAAAAGATCATTGGTGCATACAATTTAATTTTATGCACCAATGCTTTTCATTTATATAACTCCATGGTGCATGTAATATGTTTTATAACACTAATTCTATTATCCATGTTAAATATACCAGTGCCAAAATTTCATAGATCTGCATCAGTTCTTATATTTGTTAGAATATTGAGAATATGCATAAACATACAACAATAAATTTACAGTAACATGTAAATAACTAGCAAAGATCTACTAGTCTAGCCTTCTATCCATACAAGCAATAATAATCATGTACGAACAAGAGACAAGAGAACAAGAGAATAAGAGAACAATACACTAGATATACATGGTAAAACCCCAAATTGGGAAACATCCATGGAAGGTTTGGTCTTCTATTGATCTTCAGAAATATCCATTCTTATAAGAGAGATCCACCCCAAATATGCTTCATAACTTTACAATAACATCACAATGCATTCCACAAGATATTCCAAACGCTCTCCCTCACTTCTTTATATACCAAGAGGTATGGATGAATAACATCGCAAAATACATGTGGGATAAATGATTTTCCACCTTTTTATGTAATGAATGGTAATAGGAGCATATTACTCCATGATGCATGTGGGATAACTCCTTTTCATATAAGATTAGAGTTATTTATTCCTTCTAATACTAGATAAGACATCTTATGACATCGGACTAGACATCATTACACTTGTAATATTAAAATTACACATTCCAAAGCTGCCTCTTAATGATCATTGGGAAAACAACACATAAATGGAGGAATATGACATTACACTAGATTTCCCCCTTGATGACAACTTCACTCATTCCCAATAGACTGCGAAGATACACAAACTTTGTTTTTTTCATGCATTTGGTGAAGATATCAGCTACTTGCTTTTATATGAGACAATTATCCAAACAAATAACACCATTTGCAACAAGGCCTCGAGTGTAATGAGTATCCAAGTCAATGTGTTTAGTGTTGAAGTGATGCACTGAATCATACGCAAGCTAAATTGCACTCTAATTGTCACATCTTAATTTGGTAGGATATTTACATACTAGACTAAGTTATGTCAAAACATATCGGATCCACGTTTCTTCTTTAGTTGTGTCCTTTGCTGACTTGTACTCTACTTCATAAGAAGAAAGAGGAAGACTTCTCAACTTCTTTCTAGACCATCAAATCGGACCTAAACCAAGCTGAAAGATGTAACCTATAGTAGACATTCAATCTAAAGCATCCCTTCCAAATCATAATCTATATAACCAAGAACTGAAACTCTAGCCGCACTAGAATAGAAAACACTATAATGGAACGTCCCTTATAAATATATGAGAATCCTCCTTGACATCCAATATATTTCATGATGTTTTTGCATAAACCTTGAAACCATGATGACTACAAAAGATATATATATATATTGTCTTCTATGTGTAAAATATATTAAACTCCCCACAAGCTGACAATACAATGTTGCATCAACAAAATTAGTGTCACAATCAATAATTAACTTTACACCAGGATGAAATGGTGTAAGTGAAGGCTTACAATCAATCATATGAAACCGAGCAAATAAATATGTCGCTTACTTAAGTTGAGACAACAATATACCATCAACCATATTTCAAATCCCTAGACACAAAAAATAATGCAATAATCCTAAGTCAGGCATTTCAAATTCATGCTTTAGATTATTCTTCATCTCTTGTATAAGTGTACACTAGATGCCAGTGATAATAAGATCATCCACATAAATTACTATTATGAGTGTTAGTTTTTATACATTAATTTGAATAGGATCTCTATATGAAAGAATACCAATCGCAACAATATATCCAAGAGACACAAGAGACATAAGACACGGGGATTTCCATCGGGCAAACAATAAAGAAGAAAACCCCACAACTTCCTCGTAATAGTTGTATCACTAAGACAATATCACAATATGGAAAAACCCGAGAGCAAGATGTCTCCAACAAATCTCTCTCTTCCTCCTCATCCTTTCTCTCCTAAAGCGCACATGCGAGAGTGTGTATCAAATCAGGAGGGTGCCTCCCTATTTATATCCTTTTATTGAGTGACTTACTCAACTAACTAGGTTGGCCAAGTAACCTCTTGGGGCCGACCCACCTAGGAATACTCAAAGTACATTTTCCTTTATTTATCCTGGGGACTACTACCCCAACATACAACGAAGGTTGTACCTCAAGGACCATATACAATAATGACATTTCAAAAGGAGGGAAACACATCTCCGATGGGGGTATACCAATATACAATAATAATATACATTAAAATATCTTCTGAAGTTACAAATACAACAACACCACCTCTTAACTAGGAAGGTATTCTCTCACCATAATCATCAATACAACTGGTCACATCATCATAATTGAATCATCATCGTCACTGCTGCCATAGTCCTCATGTTGTCAAGCATTAAATAGTGACATCTGTCCATCTATCTGTCATAAGAACTTTCTACAAAGCCAACCCCGTTTCATGTTGGGTGTAGGCCTAGTCCTCATCTAGGTCTTCATCACATCTGAGCAATCCATTGTGTAGGTACATCCCATGACCATTCATTACATTTCCACTGCAATCACCTGTGTCTTCTGCCGTCATCTCGTCGTATCCACATCATCTCGTCATATCTGAATCATCTTGTCATCATACACAGAGTACAATCCAGATGCATATCACTGACTATCTATGTTTTGCTAACATAGCAACACACCAGGACTTATTTACATCACCAGGACAACTTGTGTCTACCACTATGCGATAATCGCTTAGTAGCACACCGAGTGCATCACCATGGTCAACCTGTGTTCTATAAACATAGGAGCACACCAGGACTTATTTACATCACCAAGACAACCTTTGTCTACCATTATGCGAGAACCTCCCAGGTGCACACCAAGAGCCTTGTGACCTCTCATCATATCCAACATGGGAACACACACACAAGGAATGATTACAACCAAACAACCTCTGTACCACGCAAGGATATTTTTCGTTCTAGGTCAACCTATAGGATTGATTATGTCCGAACAAGTTGTGTACCACGCTAGGATATTTTTCATTCAAGGAAAACTGGTACCAGGACTGATTATGTCCAAGGATCATATGCGTACCACACCAGGACTGATTACGTCCAAGGATCATATGCGTACCACGCCAGGACTGATTACATCCAAACAACTAGCATACCATGCCATGATATTTTTTGTTCAAGAAACATGTCTACCTTCCCATGTGAGATCTCATGCATCTGCGTCTTCTGGTCTCTCGTCATCTCTAGCATGGGATCATGATAGGAATTATTACATCACCAAGACAACCTACGCCTCTGACCATGCTAGAACTCATCACTCCCTCTTTCTAGGGACCTCTATATGGAGATCACCAAATCTCTCTCTGAAATATTCAAACTTCACTCTAGCCAACAAATTGGTCAATACATCTGCTATTTGCTTTTCCATCACCACACACTAGCTTCACAACTCCTATCTATACCATACAAAAATGCAAGTCAGATCAAACAAATCATATTGTTAGCTTTCGAAGCCATACTACCTCACGACTAGCTGAGCAAGCTGCAACATATTCTGCCTCGGTTGTACAATGTGTCATGCAGGACATCTTCCTACTAAACCAAGAGATCATACCGGATCCAAAATTTAAGCAGCAACTTGAAGTGCTCTTCCTATCGGTGGTGCTTCCTTCCCAGTTTGAATCAACATAACCGTGCGATTTAATCTTTTGATTCACATCATACTTGAGCCCATAATCAACTGTACCCTTCAGGTACCTCAATACATGATTTGTAGCAACTAGGTGAGCATTTCTCAAATCCGTCAAGAAATGGCTCAGGGTGTTCACAGCAAAGAATATGTTTGATCTTGTATTCTTTAGGTACATCAATGAACCAATCATCTAATGATACATTGTGGCATAAATTGTCTTTGATGAAGCATCACACAGTAGCTTCAAGTTCGATGGAATAGGTGTGGCTATCGCCTTGTAGTCTAGCATTCCTAATCTCTTCATAATCTCCACTGCATACTTTCCTTGACCAAGGGAAAATCCCATCTTTACTCTGCCACACCTCCATGCCTAAGAAGTAGTGCATCATCCCTAGGTCTTTCATCTCGAACTCAGTGGCAAGCTTCCCCTTTGCATCTACAGGTCATCAACATATACCAGTCTCCCACCTTTAACCTTAAAGTAAACTTGGTTGGAAACCGCTTTAATCTTGTTAAAGCCTAAGTCCATCAGAAAGTTGTCCATCCTGTCATGCCATGTCAAGACTCTCAGACTCGGAGATCTTCTGCAGTCACTCCCTTTGAAGCAGACCATCATCCCCCCTCTACATTTTGTACTCTATGTATCAGAACATTATGTACTAGAGTGACAAGTATATTACTATGGTACAAATCTTCTATCTATCCATATATATCATCTCTTAAGGTCACTAGATAAAAATATCCTTTATCTTGAACTTTGTTGATATTTCTTCTTGCACACATCTATGAGCTTGCCGTCCTTTATAGGATTTCATATTCAACCTTGTAGCAAAGGTCGAAATCTCCATCACTTCAGGTGATCTTCAAGGTCCTCATATAATTGTATGTGCTTATCCATGGGTGCCTTCTAATCTCGTACAAATCCTTTTTATCACATGTATTTCTCTGCTCTATATACACTTCTATTTTACTGGGGAAGTGTGTCTGGTCAATGGAGTATTCCATAGTCTACTCCTTTTAGAGAGAAACCTCGAACGTTGCTTTGTATCCCTCGATGCTACCATTTTTTGCATGCTTGATCTTGTATATCCACATGGAAGACATGACAAACTTCCCTTCGGGTCTCGAAACCACACCCTAGACATCATTCTCCATGATCAACTCACACGCTTTGATCATAGTATCCTTCAATTTCTTCTCGGATGCTTCTTCATAGCTTGGAAGGATCTATATCAATGATGTCCCTCAATAGTGCCACACAATTAGAGTGTGTTCAAGGCCTCTTACCTTCTTTGGAAGTCCCATCATACTTTTCTTTATCTTAGACGATATCTTGTTCCCAATATGGTCTTCATCTCTCGAGGTGGATCTACCACTCTCTTTAGGTCATATCATGATTATTATATTCTTCTGAAGCTCTTTATTTTGCCAAGGTGTCTCTAAACCTAGGAGATTTAGGTTCATCTTCATGTATGTTTGTTGTAGTGAATCGTCTAGTTGAACTTGTCGTCACTTGTTCTTTGAAACAAGTCTCATCTTTCTTTTCTTGTAGGTGATTGTACGCGATCTTTCCTACAAGTCAAATTCAATTGCATGATTAGAAACATATCGTATTTTCCAAAACATATTAATAGTGACAAATTCTAATGCATAAAGATATATGCCACACAATCATGCAACTTTCTTAATGCTACAACATTCATCCATATCCCGTATACATATGGTAACTTTCTAGATGCCTTCCATCTCCACCATAACATTATTAAGAGTGGGAACTACTCCCAATATGTCAACAAAGAGGTTTCATTCTAGATAAGTAGCAATGGAATGTTGTACAACAAAATAGGCTACTTACCCAACATATGCAATTCAGTAGTATAATTTTCATAATGAAGACACACAATCATGCATAATACATCAACTGAATATAAATATGTACACAACTAAACAATATCATTTAAGTAAGTATATATATAATAAATGACAATTAAACACTTATCTTTGTTTGTTTTGTAGGTGGACTCATTCTTGATTTTTGTCTTCTTGCAGGAATAACTGGAGTCCTTACTACATCATCTAATTCTAGGAACCTCTATCGGTCTTACTATGAGTGTCACTTATTCATTCACAACTGCATTCCTTCTTATAAAAATACCGATATGGATAAGAGTATGATATTCATCTTCATTGGTAGAATTCTTTTGGATCAAATTACATATTCCTCATCACTTGAGGAACCTTCCTTTTCTTCTCTGAATATTTTATTAGTGGGTTCATCATCTTCAGCGGTGTGAGCATTATGTCTTTTCTTATTTGAGTTCTTTTTTAAAGAGCCTATGTTTCTGGGACAACCTATGGAGCAGTGTCCTTTCTCATCACAAGTGCAGCATCGAATATTGGAAGGATTTCTTATGAATTTGTGATGATGGTCCGTCCGTCTGTTGGGATGATGGTCCTCCTTTCTGTGATTTCTTCTGGCATGAACAGTGAGAGCTTAAAATTCAATTTCTCCCATATTCTCTTCTCTTGTTATGAGTCGAGCTTCTTCTTGTGTGCACTCTTCCCAAAGTCTATTGAAAGGGACCAACTTCCTTCCGACACATATTCCTTGAATGAATAAATCCCATGATCTTGGGAGACCATTCAAGGCGGCCATAATAATCTCTCCTTCTTATACATTCTCTTTGACTGCTTCAAGTTGTTCCTTGATTTGATAAACCCTTGTGAAGTAGGATTTCTAGTCTCTAAGTTTTTCATATTCACATTATTTAGTTGGTTCCTTAATGCAATTTTCTTATTAATGTTATTTCCTTCGAACAACTTCGTCAAAGCATTGAACACTTCCTTAGGCGTATGCAAGGATGACACATGAGGGATGAGATGATCCTTAATAGAATCTTCAATGATTCTCTTGGCCTTGAAAAAATTCTTCTTATGGATAACCTTAGCCTCATCTTCCTCTGACTCTGTAACTTCCTTACTGATATACTGATCCAAGTCATTTTATTCAAGGATCAAGTAGATCCTATACTTCAATGCTTGGAATTTGTCAGCTCCCCCAAGATTACCATTAAGCTAGGTGTGATGAGTCATTTTGAAATGAGAACCTCAAATGGAAATAGAAGCGATATAGATCTTACTATTTTGAGGTGCTCGACCTGGTTCTGGAGCTGGTCTAGGGTTTTTCAGAGAAACACTAATTTTCTGAAATTGGAATTTCAAACTTAAGATTGGACAGGAAGACATGCCTCTTCAAGGTGAGTTGTCCAATGTACTCCTTTTCTAAAAACTGTGGTGGGAAGCCTCCAAAATAAGAAGCCCTAGTTTCTCCAATTTCTTTTTCTAATTTATTTGATATTGATTCTGTTATATCTATGAAATTTTTACTCCTAAAGGTATGAAACTTTGTCCTTAGATAGCCTGGTATATCTTATTTCCAACCACATAGGTTAGAGTAGAATTGGATTCACCAAGTGGAACTTATTCCAAGTTTCCCAAGGTGACTTGGTTGATGATTGGTTCAACATAGTGAACTTATACAAACTTCCATGTATCATTGTTTCATCTTCGGGGTATGAAACAAGGATAATAGAAACAAAATTATGTTATACCAAATTCCTGTCACCATCATGTGATAAGACCTTTGACATACCTTCTTTCCATGAATCCCAACTTCTGGAGTGAAGACTAAATGGTTTTTTATCAGTCTGTCATACAAATCCCCAGCAGAGTCGCCAGATTTGTTGATCGGAATATTTCACCTCCTGCAGACAGCAAGGTGTTTCGCTGGTCTGAATGGTTCAGATCCAGAACAAATAGATCACAGAGGCTGATAACTCTCCCTAGACGCTATAGATATCTGGAATACAAGGGTTTGATAGTTCACCTGTGTACCTGCAAAAGAGTTCAACACGAAATAGATCAAAGCAACCAGAATATGATCTACTAATCTATGCTAGTGACTAAGGAATCTAGCAATATGTATCTGAAATCAAACATCAACAATATATATATATGGGACAGAAAATCAACTTGCATTAGAAATATGAAGAAGTTTACAACCAAGCCTTAGTGTTGACATGCATCTCCATGAAACCAGCTCTTCATCCCCAAAAGCTCCGACTCTAGCTCTCTATGCTCTCTCCAAATGATCTTGGGCCAAGAATCATTCCAACAGCATAACAATACCTTCAATGTTCTCCTCTCAACCATGGCTATGAGCTCATATTTATAGGGCTTTAATGGATAGAGATGGTTGAGAAATTAGAGGGTGAGGTGGCCTCTAAGATCCTAGGATGAGGGATCTTGAGCTCAACCAACCCACAATAGTAGGGATAAGGGATATCTCGAGGCTTATCATCTAGAAGCTTCGAGAAACTTTTCTTTTTCCCTTTTTACCTAGGGTACCGCACTTCTCCTTCTATGACAGAGCGGTTTTGGTAATAACCACCTATGGACCAAGAGTAACAGGCGGTGGCACCGCTTGTGGACAACCAATGAAAGGCGGTGCGAGCAAGGGTACCGCTCTTGGGTCTCCCAAGCTTGTTACATCATCTACGACCCTTAAAGCCTTTGATGGACAGGGTTTCCAACCCCATGGCCTCATACCAGCCCTCACGGTCGAGCTAGGGGGAAAAACTGTTTCCATCCAAGTAGAAGTGGTAGATGCCCCTCTGGATTATAACCTCCTTTTAGGAAGGAATTGGTTCTATGCCATGAATGTTGTTGCTTCAACAGTATTTCAAACGATCCAATTCCCGCATCTCGGGAGAATTGTTACCGTTGACCAGCTTGATTTCTATACGCTGTATGTTACTACCTCCACAACTAATAACATCCCCATGCTAGGTCAGTCCCCTCCTACTTACCAGTCGATTGGGGTAGGTATGTTGAAGGATTCATCCCTTATGGGGATTTTTCCCTCTACTCCTCCTAGCACAGATACCGTGACAATACATATGATCGCCTCATTTGATATTTAGCCCCAGGGCACAAATGTTGTTGATTCCACCTCGTTGAGCCTGCACAAAGCTATGTAAGACACCATTCAAACTTGTTACGATGATCACACTGATGACATTCATTTAGTGGCTTCAGATCCTTACCATTTACCATACTGGTTAGAACCTTCTCTTCCGGTTCTAGACTATCTCTCTGAGACTTTTCCTTTCGACGAGTCCATTATAGAGATCATGAATACGGATGAGCCCATTTGGGAGGATCACCATCATAGATCCATGTTACTCCCCCATACCAGTTTGGGCAGCCATGATTTTGCATCCTTGTTTCCTACTGATATTGTCAACATTCCGTAAAGTCCTATATTTTTGCAAGATATAGATTTTGAAGGAAACCTTCACAACATTACTCAGACGAATCCAATTGACATATCAGCTAGGCCTGATGTTATTGAGCATGTTCATGTTAGGCAGAACTGCTCCATAAATGAATCTGAAGCATATAAGGCACTTTTAAGGAATTCCGTGATATTTTTGCCTCGTCATATGAAGATATGTTGGGGATTGACCCTTCTATTGTGATCCACAAGATTAAAAATTATCCCACCGTTAAACCTGTCATGAAGAAACTTAGGCAAGTCCATCCTAGGAAGGCCGCAGCTATTAAAGCCGAGATTGAGAAACTTCTGAAAGCTGGTTTTATTTATCCTGTACCTTTGACGGAATGGGTATCAAACGTTGTCCCTATAAATAAAAAGCAAGGCACCATTAGAGTCTGCATCGACTTTAGGGATTTAAATAAAGCTTGTCCCAAGGACAACTTTCCTACCCCACACGTCGATCAGATTATCGACAATTGTGCTGGAAGTGTCATCTTTTCATTCATGGATGGCTTCTCTGGCTACAATCAGATTGAGATATTGCCCACCGATCAGCATAAGACGACATTCATTTTCCCATGGGGAACCTTTGCATATAAGAAGTTACCTTCCGGCTTGAAAACATTGGAGCCGCGTTCCAGCATGCGATGTCCTATGCATTTCATGACATTAAACATATTGTTGAATCGTACCTTGATGACCTCCCTACTCATTCACAGTGATGGGAGGACCATCCTGGTCATCTCAGAGACATATTCCTGAGATTTCGTCATTATAATATACGGCTCAATCTGCATAAATGTGTTTTTTGCGTTGAGACGGGACGTCTTCTTGGATTTGTGGTATCCAAAAGATGGCATCCGGATCGATCCTTTGAAGATTGCTGCTATCATTAATCTACCAGCCCTAACCAACATCCTTGAACTCCAAAGTTTGCAGGGGAAGGCAAACTTTCTCCGCCATTTCGTGTGTAATTTCGATGAGAAAACGCATGGTTATATGCGTCTCCTCAAGAAAAACACTCTGTTCTTTTGGGATGACCAGGCCCAATGCGCCTTTGATAGTCTTAAGCATGCTCTGACTCATTCACCCGTGATACACCCCCCAGATTATTCAAAGGATTTTCTCTTGTATATTGCTGCCTCCGCTACTACCATCGCCATGGTTTTAGTGTAGGACAATCTCCATAGTCAGGAGCATGTGATTTATTACGCCAGTAAGAATATTATTGATTCTGAAACCCATTATTCACATGTGGAGAAGCTGGCTTTGGCCATGGTCATTGCTGTGCAAAAATTTTGTCACTACATTCTGCTCCGCACTACCACCATATTGGCAGACCAAAACCCAATGTACTACATTATGACTCATCAGGTACTCGGGGGCAAGTACTCCCGTTGGATCGTCATCCTTCAGGAGTTCGATCTCGAGTTTTCCAAGGCTACATAAAAGAAATCCTTGGTTTTCGCTGAGCTTATATGTGACCTTTCCTATGCTACCACAAAATCTAAGCCTAGCGATTCATTTCTAGATGAATTCCTGTTCCTAATTAGCACTACTGATCCTTGGTATGGAGATTTGTTGATTTCTCTCCAGACCCAGCGTTTTCAGCCGCATCTGTCTCACTATGATTGTCGCCGCATCCGTCACCATGTGAAGTACTACCTTATCTTGAATGATACCTTGTATAGACATGGAATTGAATCCATTCTCTGGTGATGCCTCACTCATGAGGAGGCTGAACACGTGCTAAATGATTGCCACTCTGGAGCATGTGGCGGTCATTTATTTGGGATGGCTACAGTCCATAAAATCCTTCGCGCTGGCTATTTCTGGCCTTCTATCTTCAAAGACTATCATGAGGCTGTTAAGAAATGCCCTCCTTGCCAACATTTTTATCCCAAAAAGCGCACCCATCCTACTCCGCTTCACCCCGTCATTGCCATTGGCCCTTTTGCCAAATGGGGGATTGACTTCATGCATTGTAAACCTACCTCAGCCAGGGGGCATTGTTACATCATTGTAGCCATGGATTATTTCACAAAATGGGCTGAGGCCATGCCTACATATGCAGAAGATGGTAAGAATGCCGCTCTCTTCTTGTTTAATCATATCATAGCTAGATTTGGAGTTTCGCAGTCCATCGTCACTAATCATGGATCTCATTTCCGTAATCAAATGATGGAGGAATTGAGTGTCAAGCTAGGTTTTCGCCATGAAAACTCTATGTCGTATTATCCGCAAGCTAATGTTCAGGTAGAGGCCATTAACAAAGTTTTGAAAACTACACTTCGTCGGATGGCCGGAGATCATAAATCCAATTGGCATATCATTCTTTTTTCCGCTCTTTGTGCTTATCGAACTTCCGTGAAAACAGCTACTATTTTCACGCCATTCCAACTTGTCTATGGACTTGAAGCTGTCTTGCCGATCCAATGTTAGATTCCATCTTTACAACTCGTCGTCGAACTTCTCCTAGACACTTCCGCAGAGGAAGCAAGATTTTTGTACTTAAATAACCTTGATGAGACTCATAGAGATGCTGCCTTGGCTAATGAGGCACATAAGAAACGTGTCAAGGTGTAGTACGATAAATCCTCCCAGCCTCGTGTTTTCAACGAGGGTGACCTAGTTTTGACTTATGATTAGAGATATGACAAGCTAGGAAAGGGTAAGTTCGAGTCCATGTGGTATGGACCTTTCATTATTTCCAAGGTGTTAGAGAAAGGAGCCTATGAGTTAGTTGATTATGATGGGATCCCTTTGGGGCAACCTCACAATGGGTTGTACCTGAAAAGGTACTATGCCTAGGTCTTCTTGGATGGTATCTTGTATATATGTATATTGATTGACTTTCAGTGTGCTTTCAATATTTTCAAGATGGTTTTGAGTTTTGGTGTTCACATCTATTTATACCGTGTCTTGGTCATGCAGATGGCTTTCTATGGCTTCACTGATGCGCTTGCCGCCACACCTTGAATCTAGTCTTGGCTGCTTGGGTTCTCTATTCCCCAGCTGAATATTTTGTCAGTTCAGGAGCAGTTTGCTTAGGTCCCGCTACTAATAACATCGCCGAGTATGAAGCAGTCATCGGTCTTCTGACTGAAGCTGCCTCCCAGGATGTCCGTGATCTAGTAGTTTTGATGGACTCTCAGCTCGTGGTTTGTCATTTAAACCATGTCTACACCATTAGAAACCCGGTGTTCCTCCGTCTCTTCCGGAGGGTACGTTTGTTAGAAAGATCATTTGGAACCATTACATATAAGCATATCCCTAGGGAACATAATGTAGTTGTTGATTCATTGGCTAATTACATCCTAGATTGGAATATTGCCCATTCATGACGTTAAATCAAACGTGGTACATTGTAAATAAACATTTAAAGACACATAGAACTCATAGAAAATACATTTTTTCCATTTGAAACGCATAAAGACCATGTAAAATTCTGTATATATATATACGAATTTTTTTTACAAAAATAGGTCTCGAGACCTCATCTGAAGCACGTAGGATTTTAGGAAAAATCATCATACAAAAATCCTGAAGCTATCAGCTTTCAGGATAGATGTCTCATCCACTAGTGGTGCTCATGATAGCACATCATTTCTCGAGCCACCCTGCATAGTAGCCTGCTGAATCGGCCTGGTACTCCCGCCGTAGATCTCTGATATCTAGTCAGTAGGTCATCTATGTCAGCATCTGAGATGTCCAGAGTCAACCTCTCTAGGTTCTCCTCCAGCTCCTTGGTGATATCATCACCCTGTGGCACGAAGCGAGCTCTAGATCACCTGTCTAATGGAGATGCTCCTCCAGGCCTCACTGATCCAACATCTGCATGAAGACAAACAGGTCTCGTCACTTATCATAAAAAATATAAAACATAAAAACATAAAAACATTTTCCATCTTTAGGGTTTCTTGTTTCTTACCGATGTCACCCCATTGCCCTCTAGGTGGGAGTGGTAGGTTAGGATCACCTGTAAAATATGTGCCTGCATAGGCATAGTCCTCGACCATGAACATCTGATCCTGCAACCATCTGAATAATGCATTACCGAACTTCACTCTGCCCCTACCTGCTCCTATGCGAGCCATCATCTTGATTCTGTGGGAGGTTGAGTGGAAGGATATATTGTCCTTTGGCAAGTTCTAGCCTTCCTAGGGTGTTGAAGCACCCTTTCAGCTGAAGCTGATAAACCATAGGTCATAATCCTATATAGGTGTAGGAGCACCTCCATATTTCTTGTAAAATATTTTGGACATAAATATAAGTTTCTTTAAATCAGTGTATATGACTGTTTTAGAAAGATCTTAGTAAATTGTTGAAAGAAGTAACTACCATAAGTCAAAAGGCATAGTTTGTTAATTTACAAAGTTATTAACTTGGAAATATTTTCTTGAGTACACAGATTCACCCCCCCCCCCCCCCCCCCCCCCCCCCCCCCCCCCCCCCCCGCCCCCCGCCCTTAGTGGACTGTGGGTTCTTACAATTGGTATCATAGCTAGTACCTTCATTAGAGCTAGATCAGCTTGAGGGTAATTCTTGAAGAGCACTTGCTGTCAAACAATGAAGTTCGGGGAAATTCCTAAGTTTGACATGAACAAACTATAACTTTTGGAACAAAAGAATGAAGGCCTATCTAATGTCTATAGGTTTTGATGTATGGGCCAGTATCATCAATGGGTATGTGATACCTAAGAATGCACCAACAACTAACAAATAAAAGAAGGCTTGTGAAAACAATGCAATAGCCTTGAATGCAATTTTAGGAGGATTGGAAAACTCAATTTGTCAAGGTCATGAATTATTATACCGCCAAGGAAGTATGGGACAAGTTGTATAATGTATACACAGGTGACTCAAAGGTCCAAAAGGGAAAAATGCAGACTTACATGTCTCAATTTGAAGGACTAAAGATGATGGAATAAGAGAACATTGTTGCATACCTTCAAAGGGTTGAAGAAGTGGTAAACACTATGAGAGGACTTGGAGAAGAAATCAAAGAAAAGGTGGTAGTTCAAAAGATACTAAGATCTCTGCCTTCCAGATTCAACCCCAAATTTTCTGCAGTTGAAGACATAGATACTCTGGACCAACTCAAACTGGATGAGTTGCATGGGATACTCATGGACTATGAAATGAGGATTGAAGACTCTAATCCTAAATAAGCAGCCTTTAAAGTTGCAATGAAGAATCAACAGGACAGGAAGGGTCAGTTATCTAGTGATCCTGAAGATGTCTCAAATGAGGAGATGGAAAACTTTGTAAACAAACTTCCTAGAGGCACTGGTAGATATCAGGGTAAGCTCCCTTTGAAGTGCTTCAACTGTGGAAAAATAGGACACTTTACTGCCAAGTGCCCACACAAAGGAGACAAAGGTATGTCTAATCAAAATAAGTGTCAATTCAAAGGTAGAATGATGAAGAAGCAAAGTTTTTCTTCTAAGGTTGATGATGAAGTGTCAGACTTTGATGAAGATGAGGAAAACTCAGAACTTGACAGAAATGAAATTATGTTCCTTGCAATGGAAATTCAACATCATTATGAAGAAGAAAATGAAGAAACAACTGTAGTTGATCTTGAGGCAGAATTAGTAGCAACCCTAGAAGAAATAGAAAACTTGAGGGATATTAACAAGAAGCAAACATGAGAATATGTCACAACCAAAAGACAGTTAGCCAAGGACATGAAAGAGGACCTAATAAAGAAGGAAAATGAAATCAATGATCTACAAGAACAACTGAAGAAGTAAGACATGTTCACTAGAAAGTTTGAGAAAAGCTTAGTCGTCTTAAATAATCTGATCAACCAATAAAGAGACTTTGGTGATAAAAGTGACATTGGTTTTGAAGAATCAAGGTTGGATGCTCTAAAGACCAAGAAGTTCGAAGCTTGAGGGACAAGTTGGTCAAACACAGGATAGAATTAAGAAAAATCAGGCAACAATTGGAAGAAGCCTCTAAATTTCTCATGGATAGGGAAAAAGAAAGTGAAGAATTGATCAAGGACATTAGCAGTCTCAAAAACATGTTGATAAACACCTCAAAGAGTTATGCCGATCTGGTAAAAAATAATGATGAAACTAGAAGGTACAAACCTGCCCCAAATAATCCTTGGAGACCAATCACTGCAAATTCAAAAAATCATATTTTTGCTAGAGAGCAGAGGTATCAAACATCCTTTACAGACAATTAGTATTATACTAGAGGACAAAAATATCCAAGTTTGTTCTACGAGAATTTCTATGCTTGTAATTTTTGGTCACATGGCAGCTGACTGTAAGGCACCAATAAGGAGAAATCATGATAGAACAACTGATACAAATTTGAATCAAATCAGGAGTCACAACAAGTATGATCCTTCCAATAAAAATCCATTCTCAATATTTAACACTTTTGAATATGAATGCACAACATGTAATAATTTTGGACATTCAACACAAGATTGTCGATTGAAGAAAAGTTCTTATGAAGATGAAGAAAGGGCTCATGACTTTTTTGGGATAGCCCTTTATGATCAAAAGGACGAAGATCAATGGTATATTGACAGCAGTTGCACCAGGAACATGACTGGTGACAAAAGGAAATTTATCTCCTTGATCAAAGGAAAAAGTGGCGATGTGTCCTTTGGTGATGATGGCACGACTAGAATAATCGGCAAAGGGACCGTTGCTCTAAAAGATAGAGCAAAGGCACAAAATGTGTTATATGTGTAGGGGTTAAAACATGATCTACTGAGTGAAGGACATATATGTGATTCTGAATAAAATATTGTCTTTTATGCTCATGGCTATGAGATTCGAAGGAAAGGATAAAAAATAATCGTTGGAAGAGGAACTAGAACTCCCGAAAATGTTTACGTTTTAGAAGAGATCTAGGGAGAAAAATGTTATGTTGGTCGCACTGATGAGAATTGGTTATGGCACAAAATATTGGGACATATAAACTTTGACAATTTTGTCAAAATTAGCAGAACATAGGCAGTTAGAGGTTTACCCAAGTTACCCAAGCCAACACCAAGCTTATGTGACTCATGTCAACATGGAAAGAAAATTAGGGCAAGTTTCAAAAGAAAGGAACAACCCTCAACCTCAAAACCTTTGGAACTGATTCATACAGATCTTTGTGGGCCTGCTCGAACCCAATCCTTGCAAGGAGAAAGGTACTTCATGCTACTCATATATGACTTCAGAAGAATGGTATGGGTAACTTTTCTTAAGGAAAAATCAGAAGCATTTGACAAATTCAAAGTCTTCAAAGCCTTAGTGGAAAATGAAAGTGGTCACAAGATCAAGTGCTTAAGATCTGATAACGAAGGTGAATTCACATCCAATGAGTTCAATCAGTTTTGTGAAAGTCATGGAATCCAAAGACAGTTCTGTGCGGCAAAAACTACACAACAAAATGGAGTCTCGGAAAGGAAGAATAGGAATGTACAAGAAGCAGCTAGAACTATGCTTCTTAAGGCCGACATTGCAGATACCTTTTGGACGGAAGCAGTAGCAACAAAAATATACATTATAAAATGATCCCAACTGAAAGTAAACAGTGATAAAACATCATATGAGATTTGGAAAGGCATACCTACTTCAATTGGATATTTTAAGGTATTTGGAAGCAAGTGTTACATCAAAGTCAATGATGATAACCTTGGAAAATTTAACTCTAGATCTGATGAAGGAATATTTCTTTAGTATTATACAAGTAAGAAATCATACAAATGCTATAACAAGAGGCTGACGAGGATTGTTGAAAGTATAGATGTTAAAGTAGATGAGGAACTACCTAAATACAGTAAAGATCTAAGCAAAATAGAAGTAGAAGATACATTCAATCAGGGAGAAGAATCTGTGAAGGATGAAGCAGAAAATCAGAATGAAGAACAAGACAGGAACCAAGATGAAGAAGAACATGCATCCACAACAACTGGCATAATATCATCATCTAACAAACCTTCATTCAAGTCAGTTAAAAGAGATCACCCTGATGATCTCATCATAGGAGATATTGGAGATGGAATTCAACTCAGAGAAACACAAAGAAGAAGAGATATTGCCCTGCTATCAACCATTGAGCCCAAAACATTCACCGAAGCACATACAGATGAACCATGGGAAAAGGCAATGAGTGATGAACTCAGTCAAATTAAGAAAAGTGGAACCTGGGAGTTGATTCCTACACCAAAAGACAAAAATATAATTGGCACCAAGTGGGTGTTCAAAAACAAGATGAATGAAGAAGGAAAGATAGTTAAGAATAAAGCTAGACTTGTATGCAAAGGTTATGCTCAGGTTGAAGGAGTGGACTTTGTTGAAACTTTTTCCCCATTTGCTCGCATGGAAGCTATCACAATGTTCCTTGCATACTCATGTTTTAAAATTTTTAAGGTATATCAGCTAGATGTAAAATCTTCCTTTTTGAATGGTGAACTAAAGGAAGAAGTATATGCTGAACAACCAGAGGGTTTCAAGCAACCCAGAAAAGAAGATTATGTTTGGAAGTTGAAGAAGGACCTTTATGGGCTTAAACAATCTCCGAGAGATTGGTATGCTCTCTTAGACAACTATCTTATTCGACAAGGGTTCAAAAGAAGCAATGCAAACAGTAATATTTATTTCAAATTAGAAAAAGATGAAATTCTAATTATTGTGGTCTATGTTGATGACCTTATATTTGGTTGCAATAATGATAAACTAATTCATGAATTTGCTGAGGTCATGGCACGAGAATTTGAAATGTCCACGATTGGAGAACTGTCCTTTTTCCTTGGACTTTAGATCTATCAATCATCCAAGGGGATTTGTATATCTGAGTCCAAGTATCTAAAAGAAATGCTAAATTTTTTTGGAATGGATGAATGTGCCCCTGTAAGTACACCTATGGCCACTAGTTGTAGGCTCAATAAAGATGATGATGCACCATTAGTTGATGTTTCACACTATCGGTCTATGATCGACATCCTGTTATATTTAAATGCTTCAAGACCTGACATCATGCAAGCTGTTGGTATGGTAGCCAGATTCCAGTCTTGCCCAAAAAATCCACATGTACTGTTAGTTTTTCAACATTAAGCTAGCATTATTAGGATCTTTAACTAAGAGAATAACAAGTACAACAATCAAGCACAAGAGACAATGAACACAGTGTTTTTCCTCGGGGAAACCATAAAGGAGAAAACCTCGCAACTTCCTCAGAGATAGAATCAACACCAAAATAGTAAAAGCCCCAAAACAGTAAGTGATCTTCTAACAGCAGTAATCTTCTTCTTGTCTAGCCCCAGTGTATTCTCCTTCCTCAACTATGCACTACACTTGAGTGTGGATGACTTGTGTGATAAATAGAGACTCCAATTCTCTATTTATACTAATCCCAACATGACTAAAACCCTACCAAGGCCGACCTTTACTAGGATAGTCTAATAACCCTAGTGCCCCAGAACTGCGGGGACTTTAACCCTTGGACAATCGGAGGGTTACCCACTATGACTTGAAATGAATTGTTTACATAATTGATCCTCCCGATCAGAACATCGGGGCATGACAACATGACTTAATTAAATTATAGATACATCCCGAAAAAACATCGGGTTACAATACATAAGATACATAGATGAATACATTCTGAAGTTACAAATACATCAACACTCCCTCTTAACTAGGAAGGTATTCTTTCGACACAGTTTTCAGCACTGGTCTTCTTCTTTGCATCAACTGGATCATCTCATCATCTGCATCTCAAGTCTTCTGAGTCTTCAAGTCATCTTCATCTTCAAGTCATCGTCAATCTTCGAATATGGATCATCTCTCAATCTAGATCATCACTCGATCTGGATCATCATGGGTCATCATCACTGGATCTAGATCATCACTGGATCTGGATCATCACTGGGCATCATCACTAGATCTGGATCATCACTGGATCTAGATCATCAATGTTGGATCATCATCACTGGATCTGGATCATCACTCGATTTGGATCATCATCACTGGTGCTATCTCATGATTCTTCTCGTCACAGGAAGTTCTATAGATCCAGCCCTTTTTCATGCTAGTTGTAGGCCTAGCCTCCATGTAGGTCTTTCTTCAACGCTTATATCTGACACTGAGTTAGAATGGCCCACCCATCACTTACATCTGACCTACTTGTCTAAAATGCATGCCCAGCACTCACATCTGATCATGTAGGAACCAATCCTATAATCATATTAGAAAGGCCCAGCACTCACACTCACCAGCATGATAGGAACTCAAACTACTATCATCTGTGAAATGGCTCAGCACTTACAACCACCAGCATGATAGGAACCCAAACTACTATCATCTGTGAAATGGCTCAGCACTTACAACCACCAGCATGATAGGAACCCAAACTACTATCATCTGTGGAAAGGCCACTGCACTTACATCTGAGTACATGGGAACACATCCCTCAGTCACATCAGAAAGGCTCAGCACTTACAATCACCAACATGGTAGGAACTCAAACTACTACCATTTGTGAAAAGGCACAACACTTATAGTCACTAGCATGATAGGAACCCAAACTACTATCATCTGTGAAAAGGCCCAGCACTTACAACCACCAACATGATAGGAACCCAAACTACTATCATCTGAGGAAAGGCCACTGCACTTACATCTGAGTATGTGGGAACACATCCCTCAGTCACATTAGAAAGGCTCTCAGTCCTAGACTGAGGATCCCTGGTACATCACTAGGAAGCTCCATTCAAAGAATGGTGGTAGCCCTTATATCTAACACTAAGTCAGAATGGCTTAGCACTCATATCTGACATGGAGGAACCTAATCCTTTAGCCATGATAGAATGGCTTCAGCCCTTACATCTGATCAAGTGGGAACACATCCCTCTGTCACATCAGAATGGCCATGCACTCATATTTGATCATGTGAGAACAAATCTCACGGTCATATCAGAATGGCCCTCAATCATAAACTGAGTTTTCCTGGCACCTCACCAGGCAGCTCCATTCCAAGAGTGGCAATAACCCTTATATCTGATCATGTAGGAACCAATCCTACAGTCATATCGGAATGGCTTAGCACTCACATCTATCATGGAAGGAACCAATCCTCTCACCATGACAAAATAGCTTAGCCCTTATATCTGACCTGCTTGTCAGAATGGCTATGGATCTCAGCACTCATATCTGTCATGGAAGGAACCAATCCTCTCACCATGATAGAATGGCTCAGCCCTTACATCTGACCATGGAAGGAACCAATCTTCTCACCATGTCATAATGGCTATGGGACTCATCACTTTCCCTTGGAGGAAACCTCGATCTGGAGAACACCAAGCTTCTCCCTGAAGTACTCAAACTTCACTCTAGCCAATGGCTTCATCAATACATCAGCTATCTGTTCCTCTGTCGCAACATACTGGAGCTTTACTACTCCCTTTTGCACCATATCCCTGATATAGTGGTACTTGATCTCTATATGCTTTGACTTGTCATGGAACACTGGATTCTCTGACAACTTCATGCAACTCTGGTTGTCACAATGTATACAAGTAGCATCCAACTGGAGATCAAATAAATCGGACAGTAGCTTTCGTAGCCATACTGCCTCACAACTAGCTGAACAAGCTATGACATACTCTGCTTCAGCTGTACTCAGTGCAACACATGATTTCTTCCTGCTAAACCAAGAGATCACACCTGATCCCATACTGAAGCAAGACCCTGAAGTGCTCTTCCTATCAATGGCACTGCTTGCCCAATCTGAATCAACATAACCCTCTAGGTTAATCTTTTGATTCGCATCGTACTTGAGCCCATAATCAACTGTACCATTCAGGTACCTTAGAATATGCTTTGCAACAATCAAGTGAACATTTCTCGGATCTGTCAAGAACTGGCTCAAGGTGTTCACAGCAAAGCAAATGTCTGGTCTCATGTTTGTCAGGTACATCAATGACCCAATCATCTGACGATACATCGTAGCATCAACTGACTCTGATGAAGCATCACTCAATAGATTCAGGTTTGATGCCATAGGTGTGGCCATAGTCTTGCGGTCCATCATCCCAAACCTCTTCAGGATCTCTACTGCATACTTCCCTTGTCTAAGGAAGATTCCATCTGTACTCTGCAACACTTCCATACCTAGAAATTAATGCATCATCCCCAAGTCCTTCATCTCTAACTCAGCAGCAAGCTTTCTCTTTGTATCAGCAATCAACCCATCCATACCTGTCACAAATAGATCATCTACATATAGTAGAAGCATCACTGGGTTTCCATCTTCAACCTTGTAGTAAAGGTTGGAGTCTGCTTTACTCTTGGTGAAGCCCAAACTAGATAGAACGCTGTCAATTCTACCGTACCAGGTCTTGGGTGCCTATTTCAAACCGTACAGGGCTTTCTTCAATCTGCATACATGAGACTCTCTATCATGTGTCTCAAAACCGAGTGGTTGTTCTACATACACTTCCTCTTCCACTACACCATTCAAGAAAGTAGTCTTGACATCCATCTGGTGTATCTTCCATTTCATCACTGCAGCCAGAGAAAGTACTAATTTTATGGAAGTGTATCTGGCTACAGGTGCAAATGTTTCTTCATAGTCTATTCCTTCTTTCTGAGAGAAACCCTGAGCCACAAATCTTACTTTATATTTTTCAATGCTACCGCCTGCAGCATGCTTGATCTTGTAGATCCATTTGGAAGTTACAACTGACTTCCCTTCTGGTCTTGGGACAACATCCCAAACATCATTCTTCATGATCGATTGGTATTCTTCGATCATAGCATCCTTCCATTCTTTCCATTTTGTCACTTCTTCATAACTGGAAGGTTCTTTATCAATGAAATCACATAGTAAAGCTACATACCCGGAGCAGGATCTGGTCCTCTTTCTTTCTCTGTGATTTTCTTCTGGAGCCCCATATCTTTCCGCACCTTGGATAAGTTCTCGTACCCAAGCAGGTTTCCTCTTATGAGGATTCTTCTCCAGAGGTGGATCTACAGGTCTTTGTGGTTCTTCAAATTCTCAATCTTCTTCCTGAGCTTCTTCATTCATGGTTGTATGATGAATTTTGGGTGCTTCTGCTTCTGCTTCTTCAGGTTCTTTAGCAGATATCTTTCTGGATTTGTTGTAAGTTGTGTCTTCATCAAATGTCACATCCCTGCTGATGTCAATCTTCTTGTATCCTGGGAAATAGATTATGTAAGCCTTCGAGCTTTCAGAGTATCCCATGAATATTCCCTTCTTTCCTGAAGGATCTAATTTTGTCCTTTTCTTTTTTGGGATGTGTATGTACACAGGACAGCCGAATATTCTGAGATGGCTGACTTCTAGTCTTTTACTGGAGAAGACTTCTTCAAGAGTCTTGTTCTCAAGTACTCTATGTGGAGTATGGTTTTGTACATACACCGTTGTTCTGGCAGCTTCAGCCCAAAGATGCATAGGAAAGTCTTGATCATGGAGCATTGCTTTTGCAGCTTCCATGATAGTTCTATTCTTCCTTTCTGCAACCCCATTTTGTTGTGGATTATAAGGAGTGGACAACTCCCTCTTAATCCCTGAGTCTTTGCATAGCCTCTTGAATTCATTTGAAGTGAATTCTCCGCCATTGTCTGATCGAAAAGTATTGATCTTCTTTTTAGTATGGTTCTCGATCAAGGATTTGAATTCCTTGAATTTGCTGAATACTTCGTCTTTGTTCTTCATGAAGTAAACCCATGTCTTCCTAGAAAAATCATCAATAAAAGAAACATAATATGCATACCTGCTTAGTGAGCTTGATGACATAGGACCGCATACATCAAAGTGGATGATTTCCAAGATTCCTTTTTCTTTGCTTTCGCTACTTGGAAATGTATTCTTTGTGTTCTTTCCCTTCACACATCCTTTGCAGACCCCATCATGTTTTTCTTGGATTTCTGGAAGACCTTCAACAGCTTTGCTTGCAATAGGTAGTGCTCTGTAATGCACATGTGCAAGCCTTCTATGCCAAAGTTCACTTGGCTCTACTGTATCATGGACCATTGCTTGTTCTGGATGGCCCTTCAATTTGTACAATCCTCCTTCTTGTTCTCCAATTACTACCGCATCATCGATAGTCTTTCCTCTAGGCCACATAATGACTTGACCATCTATGAATACCACCCGCATTCCTTTTGCATCTAATGCTGATATGGAGAGGAGGTTATTCTTGAGTCCTGGTACAAACAATACTTCCTTCATTGTTAGAGACTTACCAGAGTCTAATTTATATGAAGATTCCCCACTACCTTTTATTGGATATTGGTAGTCATTTCCTAGCTTCACCTTGTGAGGTGATTCATGTTCTAAGAGCTTCAAAAAGGATTCCTTGAATCCAGTCATGTGTTTAGAAGCCCCACTGTCTATAAGCCAATCATCACTACCATGAGTAATGTTACCTGTGAGAGCGAAAATCAAAACATATTCATCCTTGCTTGAAGAATCTTCACTTTCACATCTGGATCTCTTCCTGGATGGTTCATCATCCTCTGCAGCATGAGCATGATGTCTTCCTGTGTTCCCCTTCTTCTTATGAGAGTGATTCTTGCTCTTAGGGTAGTCTTTTGCAAAGTGTCCTTTTTCATCACATGTATAACATCTCAATCTAGATAGGTCCTTTCTATTGTTAGAATGAGAGTTCTTACCTTTGGAGTAATGAGGATTTCTTCTTCCCTTCTTGGAGTGAACTGTGAGGGATTGATCTTCACTTCCCATCTTCTCTTCTTGGGCTGCTATCCGAGCTTATTCTTGAGAGCATTCTTCCCATAGTCTATTGAACTTGACTAACTTCTTTCTAGCACAGATTTCTTGTATGAAAGAATCCCATGACCTAGGAAGGCCATTCAAAGTAGTCATCACAATCTCTGCATTTTCCACTTCTTCATCAACAGATTCTAATTGTTCCTTGATATGAGAAACCCTTGTGAAGTAGGACTAGATAGTCTCTGCATTCTGAATCTTCACATTCTTCAGTTGATTCCTTAGAGTCATCTTCCAGTTGATGTTCTTCCCTTCAAACAACTTGGTTAGGGCATCAAACATAGCTTTAGGTGTCTTGAGAGAGGAAACTTGTGGGATAAGGTGATCCTTGATAGAATGAGCAATGATCCTCTTTGCCATAACCATATTCTTCTTGTGTAAGGCCTTTGGCTCATCTCCCTCTGGAACTGGAACCTCCTCATGGATGTAGGAGTCTAATTCATTCTGTTCTAGGACCAGGGAGATCCTATACTTCCAGGCTCGGAAGTTATAAGCTCCCTCAATCTTTTCATCAAGCTTGGTATGATGAGACATCTTAACTGAGAACCTCAAATAGAAATACAAAATATTTTAGATCTTACCGGGTTCAATATGTCGGATCTGAAACTTGAGCTGAGATCCTGCAGAGCTAGTTCAGGAGAAAATTAGGGTTTTGCTTTTCCAGAGTTCTGTTCACCCAAATGCTTTGAAATTTGTCCCTAACTTCGATTTTGGGCTCACTGAAAAATTCCTCTTCTGTGAAAAGCCCTAATTTTCGGCAGTAGTGACAGGTCCAAAACTGAAAAACCTCAGAATTGGATTCTGCTTCAACAGAAAGATGCGCCCTAGGGAGGATAGTTATTCCACCTTACTTTTGCTGAAAAGATGTGGAGGAAGATCCACAAACTAGGAATCCCTAGTTCCCGTAGCTGCACATCGTCTTCTTCTCAAGTTAGCTCTGATACCATGTTAGTTTTTCAACATTAAGCTAGCATTATTAGGATCTTTAACTAAGAGAATAACAAGTACAACAATCAAGCACAAGAGACAATGAACACAGTGTTTTTCCTTGGGGAAACCATAAAGGAGAAAACCCCGCAACTTCCTCAGAGATAGAATCAGCACCGAAATAGTAAAAGCCCCAAAACAGTAAGTGATCTTCTAACAACAGTAATCTTCTTCTTGTCTAGCCCCAGTGTCTTCTCCTTCCTCAACTATGCACTACACTTGAGTGTGGATGACTTGTGTGATAAATAGAGACTCTAGTTCTCTATTTATACTAATCCTGACATGACTAAAACCCTACCAGGGATGACCTCTACTAGGAGAGTCTAATAACCTTAGTGCCCTGGTGTCAGAACCCCAAATTTTCAAAAAAATTTAAACTTTTAAAAATAGCATAATTATATGTTAATACAATCGTTAAATACTAATTAGTAAATGCTATTTAATTTTGTAACTGTATGATCTTTATTTTGTTTTGAATACTAGATGAGTTTCTCTTCAGTTTTCTGAATGTTCTCTGTTTGCAACAGTAAAGGGATTTGCTACGATAAACTGGGCTTACTTAGCTGCAAAGCTAACGCACACAGTTTTCCTTTCTCTTACAGATCTTCAGGTAAAGTTTTGGGATTGCTGCTAACAGATCATTTTAAAGTAATAAAATCATATGATGTTACCAAGTTCATTCAGTAGAGAACTATATAAATAGATCGCATGTTAACCAGACTGTTCAGCTTCTTACAGGTATAGCCTCCCTTATTTTACTTTTGATAAATAGCAAAATTGATGAGAAAAGGTTTAAGACACTAAAGAAAAAGATCGTCACTTCCAGTTATATCTATGAACCTTCCAGTTGAATATACATTCAGAAATAAAGATGGCAGTTTTTACATAAATTTCTTTTCCAACCACTGCCTATAATTTCTTGAATTACTAGCACTAGGTAAAATCTCCAAAAGTACTGTTCATTAGAGAACTTAATGGCTAAAAAGAGGCTCTTATAAGTTTTTAATGTCGCTCTTTTTGAATGGGTAATATCACCAGCTCGATTCACGTAAGTAAACAGATTTCCTTGAATTTAATAAGGACATAGACTTTATAATAACATAAATCATGATAACTGAACTACTTCCCCTGTTGTTCATGGTCACTCTTTGAGAAAATAACTCATAATAACAATACTTTGATATGTAAAGTAAGGGTTAGACTCTTTGTTATCATTATCATATTAGGGTATTTAGTCACAAGGCATATATTTCATAACTCATGTGACAATAACACTACACTCAAATTTTATAAGTCTTGTAATATAAGATCATTGATTATACTATAAATCAAATGGACTAACCTCAAGCGAGGTCTCAAAGTATAACTTTTACATTCTAAACATCAAACTAGGTTTAACAATACCTAGTCAATTTATAGTTCATTGTCTTAATACAAGGATCAAATGTTAAGGGCTTTAACATTATAATGCAACAATTCAATGTTTAAATATTATCGTTGAATGTTAACACATCAAACTAGGTTAACATAGATAGGATATAGTTTAATATATATTGCAATATAATGTTTGTT